>CADEHL010001013.1:365000-642500 GCA_902827135.1 Harpagifer antarcticus
ATGGCAAATTTAAAATACCTTTTGGGGGAGAATTTCAGACACTGCTGCACTCTGTTTTGAGATCAAAGCACTCTAGAGTTAACGAGCTGCTCCATCCACTCTATTGTTAAAATCTGAAAAAGGCCTCTCTACCAAGCTCCAAACTAAATTCAATATCTCAAAAAGTTTAAAAGATATCAAAAATCTGAATAAGAATTGAATATTGGAAGGTCTTGTGATCATTTGAAAGTTGGAATGAAGTGACTAGCTGAAAGTATGTGGAAGGAGTAGCATTTGACGCAAGGTGTAGGAAAACAGGATTTGAAGGCATCTCCCCATTGACTTCAATGTTAAAAAAATAGTTTAAAAAGCTGAATATTTCAAAAGGTATGAAATATTTTGAAAAAGTTGAAAGTTTCTAATCAATTTCTGAAAAGGTTGAATAATTTATTATTTGAATGGTTTCTGCAGCTGAAAGTAAGCTGAAGTTATGGAGAGCTAAAGTATTGGCTGATTTGAAGGCTCTTCCCATTGACTTCCATGTTAAAAAAAGAGTTTAAAAAGCTGAATATTTCAAAAAGTATGAAATATTTTGAAAAAGTTGAAGGTTTCCCATCGATTCCTGAACAGGCTGAATAGTTTAATATTTGAATGGTTTCTGTAGCTGAAAATAAGCTGAAGTTATGGAGAGCCAAAGTATTAGCTGAAATAATAATAAGTGGAAAAATAAAGAATCAAAGTACTATAGTGGAATGCTGTAAACAGCATTCACACTAATAAAGATTTGAAGAACTATAGTGGAATGCTGTAAACAGCATTCGCAATAATAACGATTAATTAATATACTTTATGTAAGGGAAACTTCTGCAGCAATGGAGAGTCAGGACTCAGAGAGACACGAGGAGAGTTGGAGCTTTGATGTCAAACACTGGTGTTTATTTACAAGTATCGGACGGAGAAATTCACATCACAAGTCACACAGCCAGAGATTCTGACTGCCCTGGTGGGTTGCCATGTCAAATCTGCCATGCCTCTCTCTAGATAGACCTTTTAACTAGTTTACAGAGAGTTAATCCACATATTGGGGGATGGTGCGTAAACACCTAGGAACACTGGAGATATCGCCAATATCTGTAAATACTGAATCACTTGTCTGTGGTGCTTAGAAGCCAGCGTTCTCACAGTCCTAAAACCCTCTGTGACTGATAGGTCAGGCCATAAAACTGGTAATGTCAACAATAGCTGAGACTTCCCATTCCTTAAGACAGATACCAGACTCAGGGTTGGTCGTAAACGTCAACACACAGAAAAGGTTAAATATCTAGAAGTAAAGACAGAAATATTCTTTGACACTTTATAGAGATCTGCAGATAAATGTTTAGTCTTCTAAAGCACCAACTATCAAATATCTCTCCTGATTGTTCGCACTTGACAATCACCTTTCCCTGAATTTTACTCAGGTGTAACTAAAGTC
Organism: Harpagifer antarcticus; assembly: GCA_902827135.1. Lineage (NCBI taxonomy): Eukaryota > Metazoa > Chordata > Actinopteri > Perciformes > Harpagiferidae > Harpagifer > Harpagifer antarcticus. The sequence goes on from CADEHL010001013.1 coordinate 366,454, forward strand.
TGCTTTAAGGGTTGTTTATATTTCACATCATTAATCAGAATCTGCAAAGTAACTAAAATAAATGTAGTGGAGTAAAAATACCAGGTTCACCTCTGAATTGTAGTGGAGTAGAATTACAAAGTAACAATGAGCTGTCACGTGGGTATATATTAATGCTGCCCATTATGGATACAAGCGATTTTCACCCATATAGTAATTATATGTTTTACATTTGATAACACCAATGTGTTTCCTATCGCCTAAACCTCCAGGGCTGTACACAGTTTAATACTGTCAACTTCTAATTTTGGGAAAAACGAAAACGTCTTTTCAAACTACAATTCCCAGTAGAGACGTGCCATAGAGAACATGTTGCGAAACACAATAGCGAGCATGTGTAGTTCTGGGGGGGGCGTTCGAGTCCAGTTTTGAATAGTCTGCCGTCTTTTCGTTCCATTTCAAAGAGCTTGATGCTCGGCGTAACCTTGGCGCACTGCCACACCAACATCCAATCCCAGAGCTTGTTGACTTATCACGAGGTTTGTGGCAAAGCGGACAGGCGTCGTCACAACAATAGTTGGGGATTGTGGGTAGTGTAGTCTCTTTGGCGCTTCACATTTCAGAGAAAACAAGTTGTTTCTCAGAATTGAAGGGGAAAAACACAAAAGCATTGTACTAGGGGTGTAACGGTTCACAGAAGTCACGGTTAGGTTCATACCTCGGTTTGGGGGTCACGGTTCGGTACGGTTTCGGTATAACAAGGAAAAGCAAAGAAAAGTCACAAAAGCATAATTTTTTTTGCTGTTATTTATTTTTAACAGTCGTGCAAGTTTTGGTATGAAAATAAGGAACTCTAACAATTGGAATCATTAACTGTATTACACAGTTAAAAACAAACCACAAACAGTAACACTCAGATGGCCATATTATTTATATTGGCTGATGTCAAACTAAAAGGTTGTTACAACTAAAAAGAATGTCTTGAAAATATTAAAATAAATAATAAAGTGTTTCAATCACAATCAAAAAAAGGCAATACAGAACTGTATAACATCTCCTGATGTCAAAATATAAAATAAATACAACAATATAAAACAAAAATAAAATCTGTACCTTTAGGAGCAATGTCTAACATGTGTAATTAACTTGTGAGTGTGTGAGGCCATTATGCCTAAATAAAGGTACTCAAGCTTTACTCTATTTTCAAGTTTTTCTTCAAAAAGATGAGTTTGTCTACGTTGTCAGTAGTGAGGGCAGATCTGTTGGCGGTAACTATGTCACCTGCCGTCGAGAAAACCCTCTCGTTGTGGACTGAGACTGACTCGGATGTGATTGAGCATGTTTGACGTGTTACCACTAGCATACCGCACCGTTGTCGAACAACGCCGACACACCGTCCTCGTCCGATCCACAACTCGCACCCCATCATTGTTGTAGTCCACAGGGAAATCCATCACGGTTTGTAGAGTGGCTTAGACAGGCCGGGGAGTGTTACGATTCGTAGACACAGCGTACCTCCCTATCTCTCATCAATTTCCAACTAAGGCTCCAGTGGGGACCTTGTTCCCTGAGTGTGCCTCTCCACCTATGTTTCTTACTCTCTTACTTGCTACCCTTTGCCCTCAACCTATTCTAAGGGAGTGCTTGTTCTTCCGTCTGTCTGTCTGTGTCTGTGTATTCTCTTGTTCCGATTAACCCAGCCAAATGTTTTCTTGTTTTGTGTCGATATCTACGCCGGGATCCGGAGTCGAGGCTGATCCTCTTGCTGTAGTCCTGTGTCTTGGATCCTCTATCCTGAGTTCTGGATTAAGTCGTGGACTTCGGGTCGTGGCTGAACCGGTCTCTGCGGTCCTGCCTTGGGTCTCGTCATGCTGCTTCCCTGATGGCTTCCGCAGGATTGTAGCTGACATCCTCGTGGATTCATCTTCTTATTACAGACACATGCATTTGGACTACCTATGTTGCAAATGTATTATCTCTTTGATTTACACACAGCATCTATTGCACGTCTGTCCGTCCTGGGAGAGGGATCCCTCCTCTGTTGCTCTCCATGAGGAGTTTTCCTTGTACGATGTGAGGGTCTAAGGACAGAGGGTGTCGTTTTTTCTCATACTGATATTCTGAACAATCTGTGCTGTTGTATTAGCTGTAAAGTGTCTCTACAGTAGGCTATTTTTATTATATGTACGGCACTTTGACCCGACCAAAAATCGTTTATAGATGTGTTATATAAATAAAACTTGATTTGATTTGATAGGTGGGATTGCAATAACAATCAATCTTTGTGAAAATTACCAGGAACCTTCTCTTAAAGGAGCATTTCTCCCATCGGAAACTAATTACCTATTTTTTCATTGTGGGTGGGTATGTGGAAGTAGTATACACAGCAGTACAGCATTAACACATATATTTGAGAAAAAACAGTCAATCGTCTTCATGGAGCAATGTGACACTTCGCATAAATCATACGCTAAACTGCTCAGGATGGCCAGGGAAGGTGTGGGTGTGTGTCACACTATAGTTACTAACAAGTTACTATAGTGTGACACACTGTCTGTGACACACTGTTTATGAGATTACCAGGAACCTTCTCTTAAAGGTGTGCTTTTCTATTTACAAGCTTAATCTTGATGCACATATTGCCTAAAAATCTCTCTACTGCAAAGAACACTTTTTCACTGAGCATTTCATTCTTCAGTCAGAGGGGCTTTTGCTTCTCTCAGTAGGCTATGATAACAATCAAAGGGCAAATAAAATGTCCTCCAACTCATACGACCAAATAGGTCGATTGTTCAAGCGCTTATTACGACCTAAAATCAAGTTTTAAAGTTTTCAACCTCTAGTGCTCCTGTTGACTGCAAACGCTCCGGAGGGTCGTATATTCACAAATAACCCTCTCTGGAAAATCCTAAATTGTAGGATAGTTTGGCCATTAAAATGCTTTTTGATTAGATTTCTAGCCAGAAGTGTATATTGTACTTTTCATTTCATTTTTATTTGTCCCGCTCATGGTACGCAAAACCAAATGTACAATAATTGCCACAAAACATGACTCTACCATTGAGCAAAAAGGAGCAGGGAGAAGAATAAAATCTTATGTGACCGGCCCCTTTCTAAAAAAAACAAAATAAATACAAATAGATGGTCTGCCCTTCATAATAATATATATATATATATATCTTCTTTTTTTTTCACAGCCAAACATAACAGTATCTTAGGATACTAAGAGAAACACACAAAAAAAATACTTATTTCCCACTTGACGGTTAACGGAAAGAAACAAAACAACACCAAAACATCGCATGTATAAGGAAAAGAAAAGTGCAACAACTTCATCTGAGTCCTACTGGAGAAGAAGGTGGAAGGCGACGCATGATGATAATAATAACAATAACAACAATAGCAATGGGACCCGCAAATACAGAGGAGACATCACATCTAAGACATCAAAAACATGAAGGACCAGAGAACATAGACGTATTCACATTCTGCTTCATATAGTCCCATCTTTCGTAATTTATACAACTTCTTTAACTGAAAAATACAAATACAATTCTTTAGATCCTTTTGTTGAGAATTCCACAATTGTACACCAACTACCGAAATACACATTTGTTTAAGAGTAGTCCTTGCATATGGATGCTTACAATGTAATTTCCTTCTGTGGTCTTCCTTGTCTGATCCAAAAACAAACAACTGTTGTAAATATGCTGGTAACATTCTGCTTTTTGCCCTGTGCATTACTGATAATGTCTGCAGCTCAGCCAGGGGCGGACTGGGACTACAAATCAGCCCGGGACTCTCGACCGGCCCACTTTGGTACCGCCGGCCCACCGCGGTGCTAGTGACTTCCCGCAGAGGTAGACATTAAGGATAAAATGCTACTGGCATTATATTATCACTGGCCCCACCATTGGAACCACTGGCCCGGAGCATTCGTCCAAAAAAAAGATTAACACATTTGTTGCAATAGTAATGTATGCACTAACTACATTACTACATGTACTACAACATTTGAATCATCAGCTCTTCCTCATTTTCCTCAATTGTTCATATTTGGTTTATTAAAATAATGATATTGTGGTCATTGTTAAAAAATGTCTGCTATTATTATGAGTATTATTATTTGTATAATGCGCTTTCTGCCTTCCTGTCATTAGGAGTTAGACATATAATGGCTATGTGATTGATTTGATTAGAACCTTCATTATCCTAAACTGCTGGGACATTTCCCTAAAGCCAATACCTTTATATGTTCTACTCTTCACTTACTTGTCAGCATAGGTCTGCATTGATGTACAAAGCCGACAGAAGACCTTGTTTATATTGGCATCATATTGAGAGGTGCAGTGACGCGTCCTAAAACCAGGAAGTAAGCTGCTGGTACCCTCGACAAAAAGCAATGGGATTTCTCCACAGGGTTTTGGAAAATAGCTGGAAATAAGGTCTGTGGAAAACAAACCTGTTTGATAAATGCACGTTTTGTTCAGCCGGATAATCTCCACATGTCTACCCTACTTTTATAATTTTCGAATTTTAAATGTAATCGATAAAGGGTTTAGGACGCGTCACTGCACCACTAGAAGCCAACTCCATCGATCAAGCTGAAACGTTCTCTCCCTCTTCTTCTCATGCTCCCTGTCACTCTCCATTATTTCCTCCGGTGACTTTCTTTTATTTGAAGATTGTTTTTTGCCCGGCGCTTGGCCGGTTACCGCTGGTATTAAAAACATTTTGGCGAATGGTTAGGTGGCGCGATAGTCTGTAGTGAAGGAGCGCGCTCCCGCTCACGGGAGCCTGCTCGCGCTGCGCTCCGCAGCAAACAGTTGTTTGCTTTTCACCCAACAATGACAACCGACTCACGGAGCTATGTTGTAGCGTTGATAAACGAAACAATTTAACAACATTGCTAGTCAAAATACCAATACGACAGGACAATATTTTTAGTGGCCCGAGCGGGCATGTGGAAAGTACGTTATGCTGGCCCGGGGTGTCTAAATAGTGGTTCCGGGCCAGCGGGCCATTTATAATGTCGAGCCCTGCCGGTTACCGGCCGGCCTAAATCGTCCGACCGGCCCATCGGGATTCGTCCCGAACGTCCCGATGGCCAGTCCGCCCCTGAGCTCAGCTATGTCTTTGGGTTTCAAGAGTCCTGACTTAAAAAACAGTCTGTTGGTGTGTTCTCTTGAGTCAGCTTTATGAATTATTCTGTCAGCCCTTTTCTGTAATATTGACAATGGCTTTATGTTGCTCATATACGTGTTGCCCCACACTTCTATACAATAAATGAAAAATGGCAAAATGAGTGAACAGTATAACATCCTCAATGCCTTGTAATCTAGCAAATACTTTGCCTTGTTTAGAACAGAAATATTCCAACACACTTTCGTTTTAACATGTGCTATGTGTGATTTCCATGTCAGGTTTTCATCCAGCGTCACACCTAAGAATCAAAATTCAGAAACCCTTTCAATAAAAACTCCATCAATGGACAGTGAAATGTTTTCATCTTTTTTTCTATTAGCAAAAACCATAAACTTCGTTTTATTCAAATTTAGGGTTAACTTATTTTCATCAAACCATCTTTTAAGTTTGACCATTTCATGTCCAATACACTTTGCTCAAATGTTTAAATCATCTCCTGAACAAAATAAATTTGTGTCGTCTGCAAACAACACAAATTGCAATAATGTTGACATTTGACATATGTCATTGATGTACAAAATAAAAAGTTTAGGCCCTAAAACCGAGCCCTGCGGGACACCACATTCTATGTTCATACACTCCGATGTACTACCAGCAAATTCTACATATTGTTGTCTGTTATCTAAATAACTTTTTAACCAATCTAGAACTACTCCTCTCACTCCGTATCTATGTAATTTAGAAATTAATAGGTAATGGTCTATGGTGTCAAATGCCTTTTTTAAGTCAATAAATACACCTATTGTGTATTTCTTTCTTTCTATAGCTGTTGTAATTTCTTCTGTTATTTTCACTAAAGCTAAAGCTGTAGATCGATTCTTCCTAAATCCATACTGACTCTCACTCAATAACTCTAAATTATCCCATTTTTGGACAAACAATTTCTCAAGGACCTTTGAAAATTGTGAAAGCAAGGACACTGGTCTGTAGTTGGTAAATTGGCTTTTGTCCCCTGTTTTAAAAAGTGGGATAACTTTAGCTATTTTCATGCTATCTGGAAAAATACCTGTCTGAAATGAAAGATTAAAGATGAAGCTTAGCGGTTTAATTATGCAGTCAATAGTCGTTTTCACTATTGTCATGTCGATTCCATCACTATCTGTCTTATTTTTGCATTTGTCTACAATGGATCTAATTTCAATTTTGTTTATCTCTCCCAGAAACATTGACTGCAACACTTTACTTCCCCCAATTCCGCCATCCTCTTTTTGCCCATCGTTTTGTTTTGGAATAGTCTTTGAAGATTAGGTCCGACATTTACAAAAAAAGAGTTGAATTCATGTACCACTTCGTTCATGTTTTTTACAACCTTATTGTTGTCATCAATGAAGTGACTGGGCAGGCCAGTGGATACAGATGTATTTCCAATAACATTATTTAAGATTTTCCATGTGCCCTTGATATCATTTTTCGTTTCTTTTAACATATTATTATAATATTCTCTTTTTGCTTGTCTCATTATAACTGTCAACTTATTTTTATATGCCTTGTATTGCTTTTCAATTGCCTTTATCCTACATTTTATGAAGTCTTTATAAAGGTTATTTTTCTTCTTGCAAGCATTTTGTAAGCCCTTGGTTATCCAAGGCTTTTGATGATAAGTACCTCTATATGTACGGAGTACAGTGGGACAATGTTTGTCATACAGTGATATGTAGATCTTTAGGAAGGACTCATATGCAGCATTTACATCTTCTACATAAACCCCTCTCCACTCTTCCTTTAAGAGGTCACTCCTAAATGTGTCTTTTGCTTCAGCAGTCCTTACCCTGACACATCTACTGCGAGTCTCTTCCTTCTTTTTCTTTAATTGCCAATAATATGCTACAAATTCAGGTAAATGGTCGCTTATGTCATTTATTATCAGCCCACTCTTAGCACTGTTTTCCATGACATTTGTAAAGATATTGTCGATCAATGTTGCACAAGTTGATGTTATTCTACTGGGCTTAGTGATTAGGGGATAAAGCCCCCTGCTGTACAATGCATCCAGGAAATCAGAATTTGTTTTGTGTTTAGATACATTTAGAAGATCGATGTTAAAATCCCCACAAATAATTTTTTTTTATTTTCATTTAGGCCATCCATTAATACTCCTAAACTATCTTTAAAAAAACTCTACATTTGATCCTGGTGCTCTATATGCACAAGTCACAACAACATTTCTCTTCCTTTCCATTTCAATTTCTATAGTTATGCATTCCATTAAATCATCAGTCACAATTGACATTTTTTCAACCAGTGTGCATTTTAGGACGCTGTCCACATAAAGAGCCACACCCCCTCCTCTCTTATTGGTTCTGTTGATATGGTGTAGCACGTAACCCTCAATTTGGAAATCAGTGTCTTCGTCTTTATTTAGCCAAGTCTGGCAATTACCAAGTCTGGCAATTACTTTGAATTTACTTTTAAATGTAAGTAGGTATTCAGTGATCTTATTAAAGTTTGCATACAGACTCCTGCAGTTGAAATGTATTAAAGAAAATGTATTTTCATGTCCAACATTGTCATTAAATTGATCATCGGTATAATATTTACACGAATCACTTATATGATTAAGCACATGATTCTCTGAATCGATATCATAATCAAAATTGTACATGTTATACTCTGTGTTGTCAAATCTGGAAAAGATTCCGAGTGGCTCAGTCATTTATGTGTTGTTATTGTTTTCCATGTACGTCTGCAAGGAGTTAACTCCCTCCACACATACCTGTTCATTCCTTTGCTCTTTCATGCCAATCAAGCGAGTCAATTAATGTCTTTACGTCCGACATCAGCTCACATCCTGGGGTTCTCCGGTTCCTGGAGCGGTGTGTCTGCCATCCTGAAGCCTGAAGAGTAGACTCCAAGTCCGGTTCTCCTGCTGGACTCTCCATGTTGACACCATACTCCAGTAGACCCTGTGCCTCATCTTGTGGGTTGTTAAACACCCTGACTTTTCCGTTTTTCTCGAATAATTTCAGTTTAGCAGGGAACAGAATGCAGGATTTGATGTTTCTTGCCTAGAGCTGCTTCCTTACTTGTCTGTATTTTGCGCGCTCTTTGAACACGTGGGTGGTGAAGTCCTCATCAAAGAAAATCCTGCAATCTTTCACCCTAATGTCCTTCTTTGCCCAGGAGTCTTGCAGCACCCTTTGCCTCACGTTGTAGTTTTGGAAGCGGACTATTATTGATCGGGGACGGTCGCTGTGCCCAGTGAGATGCCCCGTTGCCCGGTGCGCTCTCTCAATGGGAATTTCGCCGCTCACATCCAGTTTCTCGCGTATTAAGTTTTCCACAAAGTCCATCATGCTATTTCCCTCACATTTTTCGGGCACTGAATAAACCCTCAGGTTGTTCCGTCGTTCCCGGCCTTCAAGTTCTTCACATTTATTTTCCAGTTGCTTTTGCATGCATAAACTGTGAAGGAGTACTTTTGTCATACCGATTTCACCTTTTTCATTTTCTGCGTTTCTTAATTCTGCTGCATCCGCTCTTATTTTCAGCTCTCCGAAGCCTTCTCTCAAGTCGTTTATTTCCTCCTTCAATACTCCAAAATTCCCAGCAGTTTCCATGCGGAATTCTCTGATTTCTTTTAATATTTCAGAGAGGCCTTCCCCTCCCTCCTCAGGTATATTTGCCTCAGGCGGATTCATTGTGCCGGCCTGTTTCTGTTTTTCTTTCTGGCTGAAATGTGTTGACATTTCCCTTTCCTTTTTCTTCTGTAAGAAAAAAAGTGTTTGCGCAGTCCACCCGCCCTTTTGTTACACTCTCAGTTCCCGGATTCCTACAAAGTAACTCAATTGTTTGCAGTGTGTTTTCACCTCCGCACCAGCTAGGCAGCCCAAACGCTCACAAATAACAAATAACCCTCTCTGGAAAATCCTAAATTGTAGGATAGTTTGGCCATTAAAATGCTTTTTGATTAGATTTCTAGCGAGAAGTGTATATTGTACTTTTAGAATCCACGTCCAGTGGTGGATGTGTAGGATCTATAGTTTGATAGATATTAAGAAGATGATTGGAGGTGTGTAACGGCAGCGTCCATGTAAAGTTAGCGTCAAACCTCACAGGGTGAAAACAGTATTTCCGGTCTCGAAGTTTTCATAATAAAACCGTATTCCCCTCACTGTCAAATGATTTTAAAGCTATATCTGCAATACTCATCCACTAAAAACATCAGTTTATCTTTGTTTATTACACAACATTAATTGGTTTAAATTGTGTACACTGCTTTTGTGTTTTTCCCATAGGTTTTTCCCTTTCGATTCTTAGAGACACATTTCTTTTTTCAGAGGTTTTGATAGGCTAAAACTCTGAACTACCCATAATCCTCAGCTATCGTTGAAGCTCGGTGATTGGATGTTTTACTGACAAAATTCAGAAAATCAGTCAGTGTAAAAAAGTAGTCAGTGCCTCTGCATCAGGTACAGCAAATGTGTTGTCTCTGTGTCCACTTAAAATCAATTCAAACACCATGACACAATTCCATCAGGTTAATGATAAAAACCTACAGGACATTATACAACTTCTGAAATCCTCCTCCTGCTACCTTGATATTATTCCAATAGGATTTTTCAAAGATGTTTTGCCTTGCATGGCCTCAGACCTACTTCATATAGTAAACAAATCTCTTCACTCAGGTATTTCCCCACAGGCCCTGAAAACTGCAGTCATTAAACCGCTCTAAAAATAATAATCTAGATGCTTCAGTAATGAACAATTACAGGCCCGTATCAAACCTCCCATTTCTAGGTAAAATCATTGAAAAAGTTGTTTTTCAACAGTTGAGTAATTTCTTGCATTTAAATAACTGTTTCGATGTGTTCCAGCCAGGCTTTCGTCCAAACCACAGCACTGAGACTGCTCTTGTTAAGGTCTTCAATGACATCCACTTAAACACAGACAGTGGCAGAACTTCAGTGTTAGTATTATTAGATCTCAGTGCTGCGTTTGACACTGTTATCGACAACATATTACTAGACCGACTGGAAAACTGGGTGGGACTTTCGGAAACAGTTCTACATTGGTTTGAATCCTACTTAAAGGACAGACACAACTTTGTTTCTATAGGTAAATACACATCTGAGTTGACAAATATGACATGTGGGGTACCTCAAGGCTCCATCTTGGGGCCTCTTCTCTTTAACATATACATGCTACCACTGGCTCAGATAATGAAGAACAACAAAATAAGTTACCATAGCTGTGCAGATGACACACACATTTACGTAACAATTTCACCAGGAGACTATGTGTCACAGTTCTGTCTAGGTTTGGGTGTTTTCACTGTTCTCTGTCATGTTTTCCTCCTGTCGTTAGTTTCCCTGGTGTCCCTGTGTTTTCTCCTCCCTCCTCACCTGTGTCTCGTCAGCTGATTGTGTTCACCTGTGGCTCTTGTGTTTTCTCCTCCCTCCTCACCTGTGTCTCGTTAGCCGATTGTGTTCACCTGTGTCTTGTAATTATCCCTCCCTGTATTTAGTCTTGTCTCGTGCTGTGTTCAGTGTCGGTGCTTCTTTTGTTGGTGACGGAATTCACCGGTGAGTGTTCTGTTTTTGTCTGTATTCGTTCCATTAGCCTTGAAATAAAGGTTTATCAGAGTTATCTGCGCTTGGGTCCTGCTTCCTTCACTCAACCGTGACAGAAAGCACCGACCAGAGATGGACCCAGCAGATGACCCATTTGAGGTGGAACTACAGCATTTTTCCTTTGCTTTGGCTGGCTGCTATGATTGGTGGAGGGGAGCATCCAGTGTTCGACAGAAGGAGGCCGCTCTGGTAGAGGCGCACCGGTTGGCTATGGAGAAACCAGACTTGGTGAAGTTCTTATCTGGACTGGATGTTGAACTTCATCTGGGTGTGTGATTTCCAGCCTGCGGACTATAAACGTCTCGGTGTGTTCCGTCTGGAGTCAACCAGTGCTTCCGCCCCAGTTCCTGCTCCTGTTGAAGAGTCGTTTTCTGGAACTCGGCTGGCTTTTGGAGGTCCACGGAGCCTTCAGGCGGCTTCTAGGAGAAGGAGTCGCAAGTCCAGGCTAGCAATCCGAGCCCCAAGAGCCATGGTTCCGGCTACAGAACCGGCCCACACAGCCATAGTTCCGGCCCCAGTACAGGCCCCAGCAGCCATGGTTCCAGCCCCAGTTCTGGCCCCAGCAGCCATCATTCCGGCTCCAGTTCTGGCCCCAGCAGCCATCATTCCGGCCCCAGTTCTGGCCCCAGCAGCCATCATTCCGGCCCCAGTTCTGGCCCCAGCAGCCATGGTTCCAGACCTAGTTCTGGCCCCAGCAGCCATGGTTCCAGCCTTAGCTCTGGCCCCAGCTGTCCTAGTCCCTTCTCTAGTCCCTTCTCCAGTCCCACCTCGAGTCACTTCTCTAGTCCCTTCCCTTATCCCATCTCAAGTTCCCTCTCGAGTCTTTTCTCGAGTCCCCTCTCAAGTCAACTCTCCAGTGTCCTCTCGAGTCACCTCCCAAGTCAACTCTCCAGTGTCCTCTCGAGTCACCTCTCAAGTTTCCCCTCAGGTCTCCTCTCGAGTTCCCTCTCAAGTCCCCTCTCTAGTCCCCTCTCGAGTTCCCTCTCGAGTCACCTCTCAAGTTTCCCCTCAGGTCTCCTCTCGAGTTCCCTCTCAAGTCCCCTCTCAGGTCCCCTCTCGAGTTACCTCTCGAGTCACCTCTCGAGTTCCTTCTCGAGTCCACTCTCCAGTTTCCTCTCAAGTTCCCTCTCAAGCCCTCTCTCGAGTCCCCACTCAAGCCCCTACTCATGTCCAGTTGGAGGTCCCGCAGACTAGTCTTCTGCCGGGGGTCCTGCCAACCCCATGTCCTGTACCGTTGGAGGTTCCGCTGGGGGTCCTGCCAACCTCATGTCCTGTCCAGTTGGAGGTCCCGCAGACTAGTCTTCTGCCGGGGGTCCTGCCAACCCCATGTCCTATCCAGTTGGAGGTCCCGCAGACTAGCCCGCTGCCGGGGGTCCTGCCAACCCCATGTCTTGTCCAGTTGGAGGTCCCGCAGACTAGCCCTCTGCCGGGGGTCCTGCCAACCCCATGTCCTGTCCAGTTGGAGGTCCCGCAGACTAGCCCTCTGCCGGGGGTCCTGCCAACCCCATGTCTTGTCCAGTTGGAGGTCCCGCAGACTAGCCCTCTGCCGGGGGTCCTGCCAACCCCATGTCTTGTCCCGTTGGAGGCCCCGCCGACTACTCTCCTGCCGGGGGTCCTGCCAACCCTTTGTCCGGTCTCGTTGGAGGCCCCGCCGACTACTCTCCTGCCGGGGGTCCTGCCAACCCTGTGTCCTGTCCCGTTGGAGGCCCCGCCGACTACTCTCCTGCCGGGGGTCCTGCCAACCCTATGTCCTGTCCCGTTGGAGGCCCCGCCGACTACTCTCCTGCCGGGGGTCCTGCCAACCCCATGTCCTGTCCCGTTGGAGGCCCCGCCGACTACTCTCCTGCCGGGGGTCCTGCCAACCCCATGTCCTGTCCCGTTGGAGGTCCCGCCGACTACTCTCCTGCCGGGGGTCCTGCCAACCCTGTGTCCTGTCCCGTTGGAGGCCCCGCCGACTACTCTCCTGCCGGGGGCCCTGCCAACCCTATGTCCTGTCCCGTTGGAGGCCCCGCCGACTACTCTCCTGCCGGGGGTCCTGCCAACCCCATGTCCTGTCCCGTTGGAGGCCCCGCCGACTACTCTCCTGCCGGGGTTCCTGCCAACCCCATGTCCTGTCCCGTTGGAGGTCCCGCCGACTACTCTCCTGCCGGGGGTCCTGCCAACCCTATGTCCTGTTCCGTTGGAGGTCCCGCCGTCTACTCACCTGCCGGGGGTCCTGCCAACCCTGTGTCCTGTCCCGTTGGAGGTCCCGCCGACTACTCTCCTGCCGGGGGTACTGCCAACCCTGTGTCCTGTGCCGTTGGAGGTCCCGCCGTCTACTCTCCTGCCGGGGGTACTGCCAACCCTGTGTCCTGTGCCGTTGGAGGTCCCGCCGTCTACTCTCCTGCCGGGGGTACTGCCAACCCTTTGTCCTGTCTCGTCGGAGGTCCCGCCAACCGCTCTCCTGCTGGGGGTCCTGCCAACTCCTGGTCCTCTTCCGTGGGGGATCCTGCCGAAGCCTGTCCCGCCGGCTCCGGTTCCTGTCCGGCCGACACCAGGTCCTGCCCGGCCTCCGGAGCGGTCTGGTCTTCGCCCTCGATCCCGACCCTCTGTGAGCCGCGGTCTTCGTCCTCGGGCCCGGCCCCCTGACTCTTCCTGCCGCTGCCCTCGTCCTCGAGCCCGGCCCCCTGACTCTTCCTGCCGCTGCCCTCGTCCTCGAGCCCGGCCCCCTGACTCTTCCTGCCGCTGCCCTCGTCCTCGAGCCCGGCCCCCTGACTCTTCCTGCCGCTGCCTTCGCCCTCATGCTCGGCCCCCTGAGTTCGCCCGCTGTGGCCTTCGCCCCACCATGGACTCTGCCTTGCCCCCGGGCCGTCCGCCCGAGACCCCCACCATGGACTCTGCCTTGCCCCCAGGCCGTCCGCCCGAGTCCCCCTTCTCGGCTTCTGCCGTGCCCCCGGGCCGTCCGCCCGAGATCCCTTCCTGGTCCCCTACTGGGCTCCTGGGCGGTCAGCTTAGTCCCGTCCTCCGGACCCCCTCCACCCACCCTGGTGGCCTAGGGATACGTCCCTCCTCCGGACCCCCTCCACCCACCCTGCTGGACTTTATTGGATTTTTGTTTTGGGGTGTAGGGACGTCTAGAATCCGTCCCTTGAGGGGGGGTTCTGTCACAGTTCTGTCTAGGTTTGGGTGTTTTCACTGTTCTCTGTCATGTTTTCCTCCTGTCGTTAGTTTCCCTGGTGTCCCTGTGTTTTCTCCTCCCTCCTCACCTGTGTCTCGTCAGCTGATTGTGTTCACCTGTGGCTCTTGTGTTTTCTCCTCCCTCCTCACCTGTGTCTCGTTAGCCGATTGTGTTCACCTGTGTCTTGTAATTATCCCTCCCTGTATTTAGTCTTGTCTCGTGCTGTGTTCAGTGTCGGTGCTTCTTTTGTTGGTGACGGAATTCACCGGTGAGTGTTCTGTTTTTGTCTGTATTCGTTCCATTAGCCTTGAAATAAAGGTTTATCAGAGTTATCTGCGCTTGGGTCCTGCTTCCTTCACTCAACCGTGACACTATGCTCCAATTCAAACACTGAGTAAGTACATTGAACAAATCAATGACTGGATGTGTCAGCATTTTCTCCAATTAAACAAAGATAAAACTGAGGTAATGGTTTTTGGAGCCAAAGCAGAACGTATAAAAGTTAGCGCTGAGCTTCAGTCTGCAATGTTCAAAACAACAGATAAAGCCAGAAATCTAGGTGTAGTCATGGACTCTGACCTGAGTTTCAACAGTCACATTAAAACAGTTACTAAATCAGCCTACTATCACCTAAAGAACATATCTAGGATTAAAAGACTAATGTCACAGCAGGATTTGGAAAAACTTGTCCATGCTTTTATCTTCAGTAGACTGGACTACTGCAATGGTGTCTTCACAGGTCTCACTAAAAAATCTATTAGAAAGCTGCAGCTGATTCAGAACGCTGCTGCTCGAGTCCTCACTAACACTAAGAAAGTGGATCACATCACTCCTGTTCTGAAGTCTTTACACTGACTTCCTGTGTGTCAAAGAATAGATTTCAAAATACTGCTGCTGGTTTATAAAGCACTGAATGGTTTAGGCCCAAAATACATTTCTGACCTCCTGCTAAATTATGAACCATCCAGATCTCTCAGGTCTTCAGGGACTGGTCAGCTTTCTGTCCCCAGAGTCAGAACTAAACATGGTAAAGCAGCGTGCAGTTATTATGCTCCAAATATCTGGAACAAACTCCCAGAAACCTGCAGGTCCGCTGCAACTCTGACTACTTTTAAATCCAGACTGAAGACTTTTCTTTTTGTCGCTGCTTTTAATTGAACTATTCATATCTTAGACTGCACTGTAACCTTTATCCATGTCTTTTTTCTTTTAATGTTTATTTTATTAGCTTTTCTTTTTAATGACTGATTTAAATGCCATTTTCTTAATGTCTTTAATTTTTTGTAAAGCATTTTGAATTGCCTTGTGTTGAAAAGTGCTGTATAAATAAACTTGCCTTGCCTTGCCTTAGCCAATCATCGATGCACGTTGGGATATGGTGTTTATGTTACGATTATTGTGTTATGTCACGTTTTGTATGTCTTGTTTTGGGTGTTTTGCTGTTCTCCCTGTCATGTTTTCCTCTTGGTATATTGTCTGTTCCTTTTCCCTGTGTTTTTCCTCCTGTCGTTAGTTTCCCTGGTATGTCTAGTTCTATGGGATTAATTTTGTATCATGAAGATAAAGCAACACTTTCTCAGAATAAAGCAAAACTATGAGTTTAAAAGAAAAAAACGAAGTCAAGCTAAATAAAATTAATTTCAAAAATAAATCTATAAGTTGCAAACAAATCATTTGTGTAATCATGTAAACTATGAGTATTTTTTCTTTGTTTTAACATAGGTTTTTGTTTGCAGTTCTTGTTTCTTGTTTCTCAATGATCAGACTTTTGCTCTCGCTGCAGCTTTCTCGTTTGCACTGCCTCATTTTTTGATTGAGATTTTGACACAAACATCCCAGGTGGGCGGGACTTTCAGGAGTGTGTCCCCATTGGCTACTCAGTTTTTGAGTGACAGCCCACTACACGACAGATCATACAGTGCAACTCATGCAGCAAACTCCGGAGTCCACTCGGCCACGTTAGTGTTGGTGTCTCCTGGGGAGTTTCATGAACATATCGGACTTCTCTTATGGATTGCTGTGCATTATACTTGTGATGTGTAGTTTATACTTTGTTCCAACTTTAAATATTTTAGTACCTGAACATACTGCTGCTGTTAAATAATTTCCCAATTTGGGATTGACAAAGTGTTTGTCTGTCTATTAATTTATTTTATAGATTAAAAAAAACACATCTATGTATTTTCAAGCTAAATGTGATGCACAATATAAACTGTATACTATTATTTTTCAAAGACATGTTACATTTCAAAAGCATATATCACCTTCAAACCTCCTTCAGACTATCGCTCCTGATATTCTACCGTTTCTCACCCATTTCATCAACACTTCTCTAACTTCTGGTCACTTTCCAAACAGTCTCAAGGAGGCAAGAGTAAACCCTCTCCTAAAGAAACCCACTCTCAGCCCGTCTGATGTTATAAACTACAGGCCTGTCTCTCTCCTCCCGTTCCTGTCTAAAACACTTGAACGGGCTGTCTTTAAACAACTCTCCTGTTATCTCCATCAGAACAACCTTCTGGATCCGCACCAGTCTGGTTTCAAGGCAGGTCACTCCACAGAAACTGCCCTCCTTGCTGTCACTGAGTAACTGCACACTGCTAAAGCAGCCTCCCTCTCCTCTGTCATCATCCTGTTGGACCTGTCTGCTGTATTCAACACGGTGAACCATCAGATCCTCCTTCGCACTCTCCAAGAACTTGGAGTTTCAGGCTCTGCACTTTCCCTCATCACCTCATACCTCAAAGACCGCACCTATAGGGTTACTTGGAGAAGGTTGGAGTCCGACCCTTGTCAATTAACTACAGGGGTCCCTCAGGGCTCTGTTCTTGGTCCCCTCCTCTTCTCCTTCTACAAATTCACTCGGATCTGTCATTAGCCCGCATGGTTTTTCATACCACTGCTACACTGACGACACCCAATTAATTCTGTCCTTTCCCCGCTCAGAGACCCAGGTCGTCGCACGCATCTCTGCTTGTCTAGCTGACATCTCTCAGTGGATGTCTGCTCATCACCTCAAGCTCAACCTTGACAAGACTGAACTGCTTTTCCTTCTGGGAAAAGATTGTCCCACTCTTGACCTAACAATCAACATTGGCACCTCTGTTGTTTCCCCGACTCAGACTGCAAGGAATCTGGGTGTGATCCTAGATAACAACCTGTCCTTCACTGCAAACATAGCTGCTACAACCCGCTGCTGCAGATACACACTTTACAACATCAGGAATATTCGACCCCAGCTGACCCAGAAAGTGACGCAGGTTCTGGTCCAGGCTCTCGTCATCTCACGCCTAGACTACTGCAACTCCCTCCTGGCTGGTCTACCTGCATGTGCCATCCGACCTCTGCAGCTCATCCAGAATGCAGCGGCTCGTCTGGTCTTCAACCTTCCTAAATTCTCCCACACCACGCCGCTCCTCCGCTCCCTCCACTGGCTTCCGGTAACTGCTAGAATCCACTTCAAGACAATGGTACTTGCGTACCATGCTGCGAATGGATCTGGTCCTTCCTACATCCAGGACATGGTTAAGCCGTACACCCCAGCACGTGCACTCCGCTCTGCATCAACCAAACGACTCGCTGCACCCTCGCTGCGAAGGGGACCCAAGTTCCCATCAGCAAAAACATGTGGGTTTGCTATCCTGGCTCCAAAATGGTGGAATGAGCTCCCCATTGACATCAGGACAGCAGATAGCTTACACACCTTCCGGCGCAGACTGAAAACTCATCTCTTTCGACTCCACTTCGAGCAATAGAACTATTAACAAAGCACTTATATACTAATAAAGGACTGGCTTACCTAAAGCCAGCTGAGTAGCACTTGAAATGGTTTCTCTATGAAAACTGATGTACTTGTATGATTCTGTTTTCTTCAAGTTTGTATTTTGTTGGTCGAACGCACTTATTGTAAGTCGCTTTGGATAAAAGCGTCAGCTAAATGCAATGTAATGTAATGTAATATATTGCTATGTTTAGGACTAACAATTAAAGACTGTTTCAATTTAACAAATTCTACAATATAAAAGTGGCAGATTTGCTTTATTAAACAGACCAGACCTAGGTTGCATACAAACACAATTAGGAACATGCTCACACCTTACTATGTTGGTCTGAAGAGCTGAAGCATTCATACACAATGGATAACAACGGTGTTGTTTCATTCTATATCCTGTGAGAAAATGATAAACATTTTGCATTACAAATTCAACATACTATTCCTGAGGAAGATATGAATAATCAACAGATTTGAATGAAATCTCTAACATTTTCATGTAGAATAAAGACAAAAGAGTGATTATACAAATTACATTTATTGAAATTTGAACCAGAAGATGAAGTCTCAAAGAATGTTTTAAATAAAAGCACATAAAACAAAAAGGTGGATAATAATAAAATCTATTAAATGTATTATGTAAAGATATTTGGTCAAATGAAATGACACTGAGCTAGTGATAACAACAACGCCCAGCGTGGATGAAGATGGTGCAGGTCTTTCTTCATGCCCCCCCTCCGTGCTGTCCCCTCAGAGGAAGTGGGAAACACCACATCACACTGTCTCAATGATCCACACTGTTAATATGAGAGGAAAATAAATGTTTTAGGAAATGAAAAATATGAAGTGAACAAATAAAACACAGCTCAGGGGCAGTCATGGACGGTAGGTTTTCCTACAAAGTTAAGTCAGCCTCCATTGATTTTCATATCAAATTAGCGTGTTAATAAAATAAGCTATCACGGCTTATACTTACATATCTAAACAGAATCATGAAAGCCTGTTGGTAGAGTGAGGCACACGAGTCCGTTTGAGTGTGTGCGCCGGTGTCTGAACGCTCACTCACTGCTAGCTATGTAGCTAACTGTTAGGCTACTTAGCTTGCATTGTTATGGATCTAAAGGTAGCAAAAGCTCACTTTCATAGCACAGCTTTACTTCTCACTCAACACAATAAAGAAACAGACCGTATAGCACAGCACAAACAACACAAATGATCAATACTTGCATATATTTTCACTTGTAGTATTATAATAATTGAAATGCTGGTTCTTCTGGGGGTGTTCTATCCACGCTCAGCTACCGCACCGCAGCTTCCTGCACTGTACAATCGTTGGAGGACTGGGCTGTCATACAAAAACTGAGTAGCCAATGGGGACGCACCCCTGAAAGTCCCGCCCACCTGGGAGGTTTGTGTCAGAATCTCAAACAAAAAATCAAGGAGCGCAAAAGAGAAAGCTGATCATTGAGAAAGAAGAAACAAGAACTGCAAACAAAAACCTATGTTAAAACAAAGAAAAAAGACTTATAGTTTACATGATTACACAAATGATTTGTTTGCAACTTATAGTTTTATTTTAGAAATTTATTTTATTTTGCTTGACTCAGTTTTTTTCTTCTTTTAACCTCTTAAGCCTGAGGGTCCCCCCAGTGGACCCCTCCCACCGTTTTTTACGAGACTATGTCTCAGGACTTCTTAACATTTATGAAACTATTAATGTTCCATACCCTTTTAACGGTAAGAAACTCAGCTAACTGACAATGTGAACCATGTTTAGCTAAAAGAAACACAAGAGTAATACCAAGTCTTTGAATTAGCATGGAGCGAAAAAATGCTAACTAATGCTAACGGACCTTTGCACAGCACTCACGGTAGAAATGCCCTTATTACTTATCCTAACTGCACAAACAAGATATCCGATTAAAGCTGAGACTCCACAGATTCCACACATGTAATGTCATCACTGTAAGACCCTGAATTCCTGGAGCTATCAGCCAGAAAAGAGAAAGTAAACAACATCCGGTTTCAAAAATATTACAATAATTACATCTTACCTTTTTTGATTTGTGATCAAAAGTTGTGTTCACCGGAATAAAAACGCCGCTCAAGGTTAATCCAATATCTTTGTGTCACGTAGACATTTTGACTGATAATCCATCATCATATTTATGGCAATATACTGGCTATAAAGTTTTGCAGTCCAGGCGTGCACTTTCAGATATGCTTTGTTCGCTTCTCTATTACGTCCTCTATGGTAATGTTTACGTGGATTTGGGAACTGCCCATGGATTCTATTGGTTCTGATGGTTAAGAAAAAGGTGTAAATCACACGAATCGACCAATGGGTTCCAGAGATATAGTCCTGCGTAAAGTATAAAGAATGCCAGCCAGTTTAAGTACATTACGCAGCCGACTTCATGTATTGTTTTCTACGGAAGGAAGCAGGAAGCAGGAATTGCAGGACAGAGCACACGGAGCACACGGAGCGGACAGCAGATAACGGAATTGCAGTTTTATTGCTTATGGATTATCAGAACATTTCAAAGGGGACACAGCCCCATTGGATATTAACCTATGGATTAACTACATCATCGTTTTTATCGTTTTAATACCATTGAAGACCAGTTTAGACCAGACAAAGAGGAAGGTAAGGCCTTAGCCTAGCGCATTTTAGTACCTAGCGCCACTTGTTTTGATGTACGTTTGTGTTGATAACCTCGCAAGTTTGTATCGTTCAGTGTTGAGGTGGGCACCGTTAGATTCTGTGTCTCCTTACGATCATAAACGATGTGTTGGATGTGCAGCTAGGATAAGTAATAAGGGAGCTAGGAGTGATTTTCGGTGCAGTAATAGGTTAGCATTTTTCGCTCAGGGCTAATTCAGAGGCTCACTGTTAGCATTGTGTGTTTTTTTTGAAAAAATAAATGAAAAAGATCAGTTCAATGAGTTTTTTCCCGTTATATGGATATAAAATATTCATAGTTTATTAAATATTAAGGTTCCTTAGACGTTGTTTCCTGCAAATGACCCGATTTCGCGTCATTTGCAGGAAACAGAGTATGTTTCCTGCAAATGACGTTAGGATAACAGAGTATGTTTTTATATTTTATTTTTTTCACAACAGTTGTATTTGGATGGAATGAATACCTATAGTGATAATTCAAAGTAATACAATGATTTTTACAGTGAAAAAGTTCAAATGGAACTGATGGTTCCCAAATTACCCAGAGGTGAGTCCGCCTGGACTTTATTTTTCTAAATCTGTCTAAAAAGTTCAAATTTCACTTGTTTTGCATCAATCTTGATACAGGGTACTTATTATATGTTATAGTTTGGATTCCTAAAGCTTTTAGACTACTAACCCATCATTCAAGGGTGGTTTTCACTATAAGTAATGTTTTTTTTTTAGGCGGACATTAGAATTTACATGTTTTTACTATGTTCCATCTGAATTTATTTTAAAATATAAACATATATATTGATTCTGACACTTCTACATCCAACTCACATATGTAACCTTGCTTTGAGGGAAATATTATTAATTTACCCCTTTTAGAAGTGAAGATATAGTCTTTGTTGTGTTAGTGGCATTTTCGAGCCTGAAACCTGAACAACAGGCTCAGGGCTTAAGAGGTTAAACTCATTGTTTTGCTTTATTCTGAGAAAGTGTTGCTTTATCTTTATGATACAAAACTAATCCCATATAGTTGTCTGATTGTGTTCACCTGTGGCCCTTGTGTTTCTCCTCCCCTGCCTGGCTGTTTCTCGTCTTGTGGTTTACACCTCCCTGTATTTAGTCTTGGCTCTTCCTGTGTTCAGTGTTGGTTCGTCGTTTGTCTGTGACTGTGTTCACCGGGGAGTGTTCTGATTGTCCGTGTGCCATATCCTTGAAATAAAGGTATTTTCAGTTTTTTCTGCATTTGGGTCCTGCCTGCTTCACTCACCGTAACAGAACGAACCAACCAAAAGATGGACCCAGCAGACAGCCTGTACGAGGTGACGTACAACCTAATGTGCTTTAAAAACGACTGTCGATATGCCTCCAGTAGTGAAGAGAGGCAGTCAATTATCTCAACGGCACGCCAAGAAGTAACCTCAAGGCCCTGGTTAAAGGAGTTACTTCCCGAGTGGGTGGAGGACTTTTTCGGTAGTTTTGAGGTCAAACCTGTTTCCCGGCCTGCTAGCCCCTGGCATGCTAGCCCCCTGCCGGCCACAGTTCCAAACAAGGCTCCTTTCAAGGACCCTTTCGCTGGGTCTCGTCTGGCTTTTGGAGGACCTCTGAGTCTCCACAAGGCTTCAAGGCAACATGGAAGGAAACGCAAGGCCAGGATTCCAGCACTGGCAGCCATGGTTCCGGCTCCGGTCCTAGCCCCAGCAGCCATGATTCTGGCTTCAATTCCGGCTCCAGAGCCGGCCCATTCAGCCATGTTTCCGGCTCCAGAACCGGACCTTACAGCCATGTTTCCGGCTCCAGAACCGGACCTTACAGCCATGATTATGGCTTCAATTCCGGCCCCAGCAGCCATGGTTCCAGACCCAGTTCTGGCCCCAGCGGCCATGGTTCCAGACCCAGCTCTGGCCCCAGCTGCCATAGTCCCATCTCTTGTCCCATCTCTGGTCACTTCTCTAGTCCCTTCTCTAGTCCCTACTCAATTCCTTTCTCTAGTCCTTTCTCAAGTCTCTCCTCTAGTCTCTCCTCTAGTCTCTCCTCTAGTCCCTTCTCTAGTCCCATCTCTAGTCCCATCTCCAGTCCTTCCTTTAGTCACTTCTCTAGTCCCTTCTCAAATCCCAACTCTAGTCCCATCTCAAGTTCCCTCTCGAGTCCCCTCTCCAGTTTCCTCTCGAGTTCCCTCTCAAGTCACCTCTCGAGTTCCCTCTCAAGCCCCCTCTCCAGTCCCCTCTCCAGTCCCCTCTCCAGTCCCCTCTCTAGTCCCCTCTCGAGTTTCCTCTCCAGTCCCAACTCAAGTCCCAATTCAAGTCCCTACTGAAGTGCCGTTGGAGGTTCCGCTGGGGGTCCTGCCGACTCCATGTTCTGTCCCGTTGGGGGTCCCGCCGACTACTCTCCTGCCGGGGGTCCTGCCAACCCTACGTCCTGTGCCGATCGAGGTTCCGCTGGGGGTCCTGCCGGCTCCATGTCCAGTCCCGTTGGAGGTCCCGCCGACTACTCTCCTGCCGGGGGTCCTGCCAACCCTATGTCCCGTCCTGTTGGAGGTCCCGCCGACTGCTCTCCTGCCGGGGGTCCTGCCAATCCCGTGTCCTGGTCCTCTTCCATGGGGGATCCTGCCGAGGCCTGTCCCACCGGCTCCGGTTCCTGTCCGGCCGACACCGGGTCCTGCCCGGCCTCCGGCACTGTCTCGTCAGCGCCTTCCTGCCCGGCCTCCGGAGTTGTCTGGTCTTCGCCCTCGAGCCCGGCCCCCTGAGAGTCGTGGTCGTCACCCTCGAGCCCGGCCCTCTGAGAGCCGCAGTGGCCCTAGTTTTGTGTCCATCCTCCGGCCCCCCTCCACCCACCCTGCTGGACATTGGTTTTCTTTTCTTTTTTGGACGTTTATTGGACTGTTTTGGTGTTTTAGGGACGTCTGGAATCCGTCCCTTGAGGGGGGGGGGTTCTGTTACGATTATTGTGTTAAATGTCACATTTTGTATGTCTTGTTTTGGATGTTTTGCTGTTCTCCCGGTCATGTTGGACCACGCGTCAATTAAACGCCTGCAGCTGGTCCAAAATGCAGCTGCACGTTTGCTGACTGGACACAAAAAGCGCGACCACATCACCCCAATTCTGGCCTCACTACACTGGCTTCCAGTTCAGTTCAGAATTGATTTTAAAATCCTTTTATTCGTTTTTAAAGCTCTAAATGGGCTGGCTCCGGCCTATATAGTTGAACTCCTCCAGCGCTACACCCCAGCCAGAGCTTTAAGGTCTGCTGACCAGCTGCTGCTGGTAGTGCCGAAGACTAGGCTCAAAACACGAGGGCACCGAGCCTTCGCAGCAGCTGGCCCGAGGCTCTGGAACACTCTGCCCCTCCATGTGAGGTCGGCCCAGACCCTAGGGGTTTTTAAATCATATCTAAAAACTCACTTCTTCTCTCAGGCTTTCTAGCTAGAGCAGAGC
Source organism: Harpagifer antarcticus (assembly GCA_902827135.1). Taxonomy (NCBI): domain Eukaryota; kingdom Metazoa; phylum Chordata; class Actinopteri; order Perciformes; family Harpagiferidae; genus Harpagifer; species Harpagifer antarcticus. The sequence goes on from CADEHL010001013.1 coordinate 390,246, forward strand.
ACGACTACTGACATTTCCCTGTGTATTGTTTTTTATATTTGCTGTTGCTAAATGACTGTCTTTTTTACAATTGCACTGCAGTAAAATGTTTTTATTACATGTACAGCACTTTGGCTCGACCAAACATCGTTTTTAAATGTGCTCTATAAATAAAATTTGATTTGATTTTGATTTGATGTTTTCCTCTTGGTATATTGTCTGGTCCTTTTCCCTGTGTTTTTCCTCCTGTCGTTAGTTTCCCTGGTGTGTCTAGTTGTCTGATTGTGTTCACCTGTGGCCCTTGTGTTTCTCCTCCCCTGCCCGGCTGTTTCTCGTCTTGTGATTACCCCTCCCTGTATTTTCATCGGGGAGTGTTCTGATTGTCCGTGTGCCATATCCTTGAAATAAAAGTATTTTCAGTTTTTTCTGCATTTGGGTCCTGCCTGCTTCACTCACTGTAACAGTTTATGTGATGTGAATTCCGAAAACATTAAAAAATAATAATAATACTTTATTCCAAATGTGCTTGCTTTTTTCTTTGAAAGTCATCACATCACGGCATTGTAATACACGGTTCGGATGCATTAAATATTACACATCTGCCGTAGTTCTTTATTTATAGAGCCTTGATTAGAAGACCTTTGGACAAACTGGAAGAAATGCCGCCGAAACTGAATGGATCATAAATATATTAAAAAACATCAATTTATCTTCTCACAATATGTTTCCTTGCAGTATCAATATTAATTCGGCTGACTTTTATATTTGATCCAGTTGGTAGATAGGTTATATTCACACCATAACGGTGCACAGCTGATAGACAGGGACTTGTAGTTTTTAAAGATATTACTGATTTTATTGAATATAAGAATGTAAATACTGAGTTGAGAGAATAGTCAGGGGATTTGGGTGATGGGAGACACATGTATGGATTCAGAATTTCAATAGCTTACCATTAAATGACGGATATACCTTTCTGTCTATGATGTTTTACAAATCAGATATTAATGTGTAGAACTACAATATGTGAAATAATATAGCAATATCCTGTACAATTATGTGAAAACATAAATAAAACTACACATCTTCCGATGTTATACATAAGTGTCCTACACTAATAATACAAAGTTATTATGGCATTGTATGCTGTGTGTTATAGAGAACCGCAGTGACGCGTCCTAAAACCCGGAAGTAAGTTAACATTTTTAGCACTTCCGCTTCCTTCGTCAAAAAGCAATGCATTTTCTCCATAGGGTTTTAGAAAATTGCTTGAAATAAGGTCTGTGGTTGACACAAATTTAAGAGATAAATCACGTTTTGTTCTACGACATTAAATACATCAGCAGTGACCCCACTGGTGATTTTTGAAGAGTTTACGTGTCTGAAAAAACGATGGTTGTTACCGAGTGGCGGAATAGGACGACAGAAATTGTCTAGGCCGTTGTACGTCATTACGCCGAACACGTAAACACTCCCGCTAAGTTTGTTTTCCCCTGTGTTCTGCTTGAAAGCAAGTACCTGCCTATCTTTAGTATCTGTATATCTATATCTGACCATTAGAATCTGTATTTTTGAAATTGTCGTTTTTAACACCGTAGTTTTACAAATTATAGAACAATTAATTACCAGTGTTTTCCAATCTTACTCGGCAGTTCGTTTCGTTAGCTAACGTTAGCTAAAGCTAGCGCTACTAGTTAGCTACGCAATGGTTTGTTGTTTTGCTCCGGGTTGCAGCCACAGGTCTTTGCATGAAACTTGCTCGTTCTATCGTTTCCCGGCCAATGTTTTCCAAAGGAGAGTCTGGATTCGTGCCATGAGGTAAGCTGACGTTACATTTTTGTCCATGTCACGGTGAAATGTAAATGATGGGTAGTGACTGTATCGCCGTTTTAGAGATGGCGCTGCTGAAAAGACCGCAACATAAGTAAAGATAATGAATACATCCTATTAAAACCTGTGTGGCTTATATGATAAGTCTAATACAAGCAGCATAACGTTTCACCATGTAACTAAAGATTGTAGTCAGGGAAATCAGTTTGACATATTGAACTAATAACAAATCACCTCTGGCTGGCAGAGAACTCTCTGCTCCATAGCTTCTCTTGGACGTCAAATCACATGTACAATTTACATTTATATTCAATTTAATATTTCATCCCTCACATACTTTTGTATATATAATAACTTATATTTTCTTTTTCTTGCTATGCTGCTGCAACACAAACATTTCCCAAATTGGGATCTATACAGTAATATCTTATCTTAATTAATTAAGCAATATAACTATGATAATTAGTGTATCAGGTGACACCTATTTTCAATATGGATTAATCTAGCATTTATTTATTTAGTTCAATTTTGATCTATAAAAATGTCAAAATAGTGAAAATGTTCACGAGACTTATCAAAGTGCCAGGTTATATCTTTAGATGTTTTGTTTTAGCCTATGTACTGTATGTCTTAATGCTCTTATATGTGACGGTGTGACCTCCATGAAATTAATATTTTATATCTTCCCAACAGACGAGCTGACAGGAAACCTAATACTCTAACAACCACAACATTTCAAAGGCGAGTAAATGTAAATTAAAAACGATTCACAGTTTCTTAATTTCTTCTTCTTTCTTACAGTGAGGTGAAGCTGACCTTGCACTTGATGCCAGTAAGGATGTTCCTCACGCAGCCGGCCGTTTCCTTCCTTAATGACACAGAAGCCCTTGATTTGCAATGCTTCACTAATTGTCATTTCCCTGGCTCCGTAGGGACACTTTACCTCCAGCACAGCGGAAGACCCTACCAGCCCATCTGGAGATGCCCCCAACACTCCTGATTGGGAGAGCCACAAACCTGACTCATGGATCTGCATCTGGGTTGCAGTGGTGAATGCCCTGACGCTCTCACATTCATTCATAGTCCCCCACTGTACAGACAAAACACCATCAAGGGCCTGTTGTTGCCCTAGCACCCTGGCACTAAGGGAAGCAGTCACACGCTTTGACCTCAGGACAGCTCCAAAGTTGCTGGCAGTCAACCTTCCTTTCCTGAACAAATGCCAGTTTGGGTTGGTTCGCTGACCAGTGGTAGCCACCTGAATTGCCCTCTGTTGCTCCTCAGACAATGCCATGCTTGCCACAATTGCCTCAGGTCCCTGATGCCCAACAGATTTGAGAATTTCAGGAACAGTAAGTGTTTCCAAGCTGTAGTGTTCCTCTTCTGGCTCGGGGGAGAGAAGCCAAGAAATTCCTGAGAACCTGCCCCAGAGTCTGTCCCTCAACCAGTCACGATCTTCGGAGGTGGGCTCTCTTGTCAGCGGGTTGAATGAGTTATTGGTTGGAGGAAATAGCTCCTCCACTGAATGCGTACGTTTAGCTGCCTTTGGCTTCTTCCACTGACAGGGGGTGTCAGTGCAGCTGAAATTGTGGATGGCAAAGACGGCTAATGCAGCCGCATGACTGCATTTCCATTCTCCACATGGGCATTCACATTTTGTGGAGAGAACTCCCTCTTCTCCTGTAGATACCTGTGGTGGTGGGATTGTTTTATTATTTAAAATATATTTACATTTGTAATGCCTTCCCAATTATCCCTTTAATTGTTTATAGTCTACTGTATGTTTATTTCATGGATATTTCTGTGTTTTCTGGTGTGTAATATTTGTAATAAAGATTTCATGTGACACATACAATGGATTTGTTGATGGGAATTAATGTGAATAAATTAACTCTAGGTTAGGTTCTTGTTATCTTTGTAAAACGATATCAGACTGGTAATTGACACAGCTATGACTTCTAGTTAAATTCAGTGTGGCTAAAATGAAAAGCTTTGTTAAAATATGCGACGAGGCGTCACTGCAACACTAAGTTGATGCGATCTGATTGGATTGTGAGGCAAGGGAAGCCAGCCGCCTCTGGCTTCCCTTGGCATGGCCCTGACTAATCACAGGTTGGCAGGGGCATGACGTGAGCCTTGTCTGATTGGTCAATCCCTCCATTTTTTTTCTCCAAGGGAAGCCAATTTCGGCTGGCCTCCTCTCGCAATAGAGAGTGCAATCTACTGTTTTACCATAACATCTAGAGGGGCGCTGTTTCACTCTTTGTAAAATACTCAATGAGAATGGGGGATTGACGGGCCGGCAGCAACACACAACAAAGAATTTCCGAAACTAAACAAAGTGTTTTTATTTATTTATTAATATTATAACTACGATCCGAAAAAACAGGGGAAGCCTGGCTTCCCTTCGCCTCCAGGAGAAAACGCCACTGGTAATTTTCATCCTAGGTACACTTCAATTATGAGAGACAGAATGGGGGGAAAGAATCCAGGAAATCACATTGTAGGATTTTTAATGAATTAATTGGTAAATTCCTCGGTAAAATAAGTATTTGGTCACCTACAAACAAACAAGATTTCTGGCTCTCACAGACCTGTAACTTCTTCTTTAAGAGCCTCCTCTGTCCTCCACTCATTAACTGTATTAATGGCACGTGTTTGAACTCGTTATCAGTATAAAATACACCTGTCCACAACCTCAAACAGTCACACTCCAAACTCCACTATGGCCAAGACCAAAGAGCTGTCAAAGGACACCATAAACAAAATTGTAGACCTGCACCAGGCTGGGAAGACTGAATCTGCAATAGGTAAGCAGCTTGGTGTGAAGAAATCAACTGTGGGAGCAATTATTAGAAAATGGAAGACATACAAGACCACTGATAATCTCCATCGATCTGGGGCTCCACGCAAGATCTCACCCCGTGGGGTCAAAATGATCACAAGAACGGTGAGCAAAAATCCCAGAACCACACGGGGGGACCTAGTCAATGACCTGCAGAGAGCTGAGACCAAAGTAACAAAGGCTACCATCAGTAACACACTACGCCGCCAGGGACTCAAATCCTGCAGTGCCAGACGTGTCCCCCTGCTTAAGCCAGTACATGTCCAGGCCCGTCTGAAGTTTGCTTGAGAGCATTTAGATGATCCAGAAGAGGATTGGGAGAATGTCATATGGTCAGATGAAACCAAAATAGAACTTTTCGGTAAAAACTCAACTAGACGTGTTTGGAGGAGAAAGAATGCTGAGTTGCATCCAAAGAACACCATACCTAAATGGGGGTGGAAACATCATGCTTTGGGGCTGTTTTTCTGCAAAGGGACCAGGACGACTGATAAAAGAATGAATGGGGCCATGTATCGTGAGATTTTGAGTGACAACCTCCTTCCATCAGCAAGGGCATTGAAGATGAAACGTGGCTGGGTCTTTCAGCATGACAATGATCCCAAACACACCGCCCTGGCAACGAAGGAGTGGCTTCGTAAGAAGCATTTCAAGGTCCTGGAGTGGCCTAGCCAGTCTCCAGATCTCAACACCATAGAAAATCTTTGGAGGGAGTTGAAAGTCCGTGTTGCCCAGCGACAGCCCCAAAACATCACTGCTCTAGAGGAGATCTGCATGGAGGAATGGGCCAAAATACCAGCAACAGTGTGTGAAAACCTAGTGAAGACTTACAGAAAACGTTTGACCTCTGTCATTGCCAACAAAGGGTATATAACAAAGTATTGAGATGAACTTTTGTTTTTGACCAAATACTTATTTTCCACCATAATTTGCAAATACATTCTTTAAAAATCAGACAATGTGATTTTCTTAATTTTTTTTTTCTCATTCTGTCTCTCATAGTTGAAGTGTATCTAGGATGAAAATTACAGGCCTCTCTCATCTTTTTAAGTGGGAGAACTTGCACAATTGGTGGCTGACTAAATACTTTTTTGCCCCACTGTACATCCAGAAATATCGTTTCCCACATTGTGACATGTATACATAAAACAAAACAAAAAGGGCCTATAGATAAACGTGGTATACATTAAACAAAACAAAAAGGGCCTAGATAACCGGGGTATACAGTTTAAAATGTTAATAATACATTTAAAGTGTTCAAAGTGCAGTTTCAGTGCAAGTCAGTTGAAACGATCTTAAGTTGGCGTGACGTTGAAGTCGTGCGACCCTGCTGCTGTACTAGCTTGTAGTTTGTTTATAGCATAACGTTAGCATTTTGCTTTTGGCGACTAGATTTATGATTAGAAAATTATAAAAGTAGGGTTGACATGTGGATATTATCCGGCTGAACAAAACGTGAACTCTCTCTTAAATGTGTGTTAACCACAGACCTTATTTCGAGCTATTTTCCAAAATCCTATGGAGAAATTGCATTGCGTTTTGACGAAGGAACCGGATGAAGTTTACTTCCGGGTTTTAGGACGCGTCACTGCGGTCCTCTATTTCGTAACATCTTCAGAGACTACCTTTTATTGTGTTTTTTAACCCGCACCGCCTAGTGGTTTTTTGTTGAATATGTTATATTTGATGAAAACATTAAAATATTAAGAGTAGCCTACACACAAAACAGGGGGGAAGTAGAAGATATCAAGAAGATACTGTAGTGATCTCTACAATGAAACAGCTAGTGGAGGACTTCCAAGGATATTAATAGGAGGATGTGCAAAACAGACAAACTAATAAGGCTTTATTTAAACATTAAATAATATTTTAAGGTCTTCTTTTGAATAAGAAAAAAATGTTGGGGCTATCAACAGATACATATTAAGTCTGACAAAGTACTTAACGTCTAATATATTGCATCGTTTATTTTGGCACTTGACAATCACCTTTCCTGCATTTTACTCAGGTGTAACTCAAATCTGATTTAAGGGTTGTATCCTATAGGGTTGTTTATATTTCACATCATTAATCAGAATCTGCAAAGTAACTAAAATAAATGTAGTGGAGTAAAAATACCAGGTTAACCTCTGAATTGTAGTGGAGTAGAATTACAAAGTAACAATAAATTGCATGTTGTACATGCTGCTGTAACCATTTTTTTTCCAGATGTTAGTCCTGAGCCCGGTCCTCGTAATGAAGCTGAGCATTTTGACAATGCCATGAACGCAACACCTCAGCAGCCTGTCATGGGAGTGAAAGCCCAAGACAACTAATGAAATTGGACACATTTCAAATGGTCCAAGGCTTTGTTTCTGAATACCAGCACAGTGTATGTCTCGGGGTTACTAGACAGCTGGCGACTCTGTGGCTGGATTCCACAAATCATCAAAACGGGTGGTACATAGGCACCAAAACTGAGCTGATCGACAAGGAACTTATGGCAATCTTGCCACAGGCCGAGATCACAAGAGCACCACGATCTATCAAAGAAAGGAAGTTTTGGAAGACGTCTGAGTGGAGGTCGTTTCTTTTGTTCTATGCTTTGCCTGTTTTGAATGGGATCCTGCCCAACAAATACTGGAACCACCTTTTCCTTTTGGTTTTTGCCATGTATCATCTCCTGCAAGAAAGGATCAGAGAGGGCGACGTGGCAATAGCTGAACAGGCATTGAAAAAATGTGTCAGAAAATTTGAGGGGTTATATGGCACAGGTAATGTCTCATTCTCTCTCTCTATGAGTGATTGCATTCATTGACATGCAAATGTGTCATGATTAAGTCGAGGGAGAAGATATATGTTATCCCTCTACCAAACAACATTGAATGAGACTGAACATCAAGGAGGCCTCAAGAACTGATTCAGACTATAGGCTTGATGTAATTCACCGGATAACGAATGAGAGTAAATAATGAGCCTATAATGGGAAAATAAGAGTACTCATTTTCAATTCTGTGCACAATGAATTTTGATTTGGATGTTCTGCTTCTTAATATTTTGTAATGTATGAATCCCTAGTAGATTGACCTATCATGTGTATTCATATCATACTTGATGTCTGCAAACCTTTTTTACACATATTGCTGCACATTGTAGCATAAACCACAAATATCAACAAAAGAGGCAAAGTCCAAACAAGGTTTATTTTAATTATTTATTTAGGTGCAAAACGCTCTTAGGTCTCATTCAAACCTAATAGTCCGCTTCTCTGGTGCGCACCAGACGACAGTTTGTTACATTATTTAATTTTTCAGAAGGTTCGGTTTGCGTTCACACGGGAAAAACTCAAACGGACTATAAACTTTAAACACAAGTCATGTGCACATTTACTCAGCCATTTTCCGTCAAAGATTTTGTAAATTGGTCCGTGCACAAATAATTGTGGGTAATTTAAGACCGTAGAGGATACACATGAGCAGCCTCGAAATTTCCTGCAACGAAGGATTCAGTCCTCGGTAGAATTCCTAGGATCCTGGACATTGGAACAGTCCTTCGGCGGGATTCGATGACGTAGCATCCTTGAAATAGTGGCTCTGAAGGATCCTTCCTTGACATTGAGAAGCACCCTTCGTTCTCCGAATGGTAGGAAGGATTCTTGCCTAGCCTCTGAAGGACCTGACTCGGAAGGACATGTCCTACGAAGGAAGTGTCCTCTACTTTGAGAAACAGCTCCAGTTCCAGCATGCTTTTATTGAGTGACTCATTACCTGATTCTAATCAGCTGTCTGGCCTCCAGCTGAGCCTCTCCCATGTCTCCAGCAGCCGGCGCTCTAACCACAGTCTTATTCCATTATACTTTTGACGGGCTGCAATTGGCTCCCTGCTCCTCCCAAACTGAGACCTCCCCCCCAGCAGATTAACGCAGAGACACTCCACCTGAGACTTCAGTGCCTTGCATTTCTGACAATTTCCCCTAAAGAACATGCTGCTCTATAGTGCGTCCTCTAAGCCTTGGCACTGTTCACTAAAGTACGCCATGATATGTAAAACTTGTGTATGTATAAATGTAACATATTCTTTGCACAATTTATAATAAAGATATGTTTACAACAACAACAAAAAGTACGCCATGATCTGCAGTCATCTCATCATTAGAGTCCAGCTAGCATTAAACAGATGTTTGAGTTAGCCTGTAATCTTTACCTACTAGTCAATAATAAATGATTCATACTTTATCAATTTCATACTGTATAAGCCCTCGGAAAAAGTGTCAGTTAAACACAATAATAAATGTTTATAAAAGACTCTCTCTCAGGTGTAGTGTCCCAATGGGCCCACTCATAAAAAGTTATTATTACAGAGCAAATGTGTTGTTGAACAACCTAATCATTTATAGGCTTTATGTTTCAGGGACAGTTTGAAACCCTCACAAAGTGTTTCTCACAAACTCCTGCTCTCTTTCTGATTTATTCTAGCCATAATGAAAGTTCATGCTTACATGTCAACCCTCTCTCAACTCCCCTTCCCACATTATACACATTATTTTCAGGAGCTATCGGCCGGAGTTTGAGAGGGCTTTGTTTTGTTTCTTCTGAGAGTTTCGTTGCTCAAATGATCTTTTGAACATAAACAGTAGTCAAGTGAAAAGCAAAGACAGAAGCGCCTTGCAGGTGTTTCTGTGTACTGGCTTAACCTGTTAACCCCTGAGCCTGTTTTTCAGGTCTCAGGGACAATTAATAATATTTTTTCTCAAAGGAATGATAAACCTGTGAGTTGGATGTAGAAAAGTCTTGAACACAGAAGATTGAACACAGTAAAAACATGTAAATTATAGTGTCCGTCCAAAAAATGTTACTTACAGTGAAAACCACCCTTGAATGATGGGTTAGTAGACTAAAAGCTTTAGGAATCCAAAATATAACGATAATAAGTACCCTGTATCAAGATTGATGCAAAACAAGTGACATTTGACCTTTTTAGAGAGATTTAGAAAATAAACCCATTTCTGGGTTCATTCAAATCAAATCAAATCAAATTGTATTTGTAGAGCACATTTAAAAACGATTTTGGTCCAGCCAAAGTGCTGTACATGTAATTTAAACACATAAAAACTAGGGCTGTGAGTCGATTGAAATATTTAATCGCGATTAATCGCATGATTGTCCATAGTTAATCGCGATTAATCGCAAATTAATCGCACATTTTTGATCTGTTCTAAATGTACCTTAGAGGAATATTTTTCAAGTTTTTAACTCTTATCAACATATGAGTGGACAAATATGCTTTATGCAAATGTTTATTATCATTTGAACAATGACAAATATTCTCATGAATATCAAACACAACAACCTCTGAACATTACAAATATTCGCCTCAATTCAACCTGGAACCTCTCTCATTCAATAATACAATACAAAGTGTGTGTGCGTGTGTGTGTGTGTGTGTGTGTGTGTGTGTGTGTTCGTTGGAGCTATGTGCAACTCAAGGCATATGCTCGAACGGGAGCTGCCTGGACGCTGCAATCATGTTGCGCACTATCCGTGCTGAGTGTGCTGACTTCTCGTACAATGTCCCACTGTCTGAACTCAGAAAACTCATCAATGACAAAGGCATGCGCAATCTCGCTGCCACACTAGACTGGACACAAGCTGCAGAAGCTGCGTTCATTTCTCTCAAACAATCCATGTCCCAGGTCACGGCTCTCGCCTCTGCATCCTATGCATTACCATTCTTTCTTGATGTTTCTGAAAATGAAAACACAGTAAATGGGATTCTTTTTCAGAAAAGGGGGGGTTGTTAGACAATATGTCAGTGTTACAATGGACAGAGTGGAAACTATTAATTTGATATTTAAACATTATTTTAGACCTTTTCGGGGGGGCTAATGAAAGTTTTACATTTTTATAGTCTAAAATCTATGGTAGTATTTTTTTAGGTATCATAAAACAGCACTGTTTTAGCTTTTTAGGTGAAGTTAATTGAAGATTTGAGAATGTTAATTAGGCGTCCCTAAAAATGGTGGGATGTACTACACAAATTATCTGTTAAATTCTGATTTTAGATTAATCAGATGACATGTCTTATTTTTATACAGTCCTTTAATGACAGATGTTAAAAACCTGGACACTTATTTTTATTTCTATGCATATACTGCCATCAGGCATTTATTTAAATCCAGAGACAGATGCAGTCTCTGTTTGAACAAATATCACAATGAAAAATAGTGGTAGCAAATCATCTTTATGTCAAATCATGTCGGGAAAAGATGAGGAGTTTTGTTTTGAAACAAAATTTTGAACTGAGCCATGTTGGTTTTCAAAAAGCTGACTTTTCAAAATGAAACAGATCACTTTTGAGTGTACAGTAGCAGTTTGCATGGAGATTTATTTGTGAACACTACAGTAGCAGGATGTATTTACCTGTCCTAGGAAATGGACAGATTATAAGTAAAAGACTGGTTAGAAATGGAAATAAGAAAAGGTTGTTGAAGGCTGAAGAGAAAAGAGAACAGATGGATAGAAGAAGACTGAAATAGATGGACAGGGCAAGATATTAAATGTGTTGAAGTGATATCTTGCTCAGAAGGATAAAAGGTGGTTAAAATACCACGAGTGAAGTTGGAAAAAGTATGTAGGAGAGAGAGAGAGAGAGACAAGACAATTAAGATGTTTGAAAAGATTAGAAAGAGTAAAAGTTATATAAAGTTAACTACTATTCTGGACAATGTCATATTGTTTTATGAGTAAAAAACATGAAATAAAATATATTACTAGATATAAGACCACATGTGAAGAGACAGGCATGAAATGGTTAGACGCATTGCCTCTAGCTCTTATGTCAATCAGGAGCTCAATTAACAAAGGGACAGGTTTCTCTCCATTTGAGCTCACTCATGGTCACCAGTTCCCAGGAGCCCTGAGCGTAGGCTTGAGGGATTTGTATCAGATTTCTCCACACAGGTTGCAGAGGCAAAAGGGGGACGTCAGACCCAAGTGGCTGGGACCCAGGTTCTCACGCTGTCCGCTTGGAAGGGAAAGGAGACATCTGGTACCACTGGAATCAGTGCGCAGTGGGGAAACCTCCAGGAAGGATGTGTGAAAGCTGTCATCATCCTCCTCGTGGCCTGCTGTACCTGTCCAAGGTAGCCCTGCGTGATGAAGCTGTGACCATTCCAACGACAGGTGGCGAGGGCTCTCGCCCCTCGGGGGGAGAAATGAAGCAAGGGTGGCGACTCCACGGTGTGGGAAGCGTATCCAAGGACGCAGTATCAGGAGTTCCGGGTCTCGCCACGGATGGAAGTACCTGGCACTACGCAGACAGTGAAACCAGGAAAGTGAGTGTTCACCAGAGCGATAAAGAGGAAGAGCAGGCACTCGCCAAAGGGGGAGGGTCCCTACCAAGCACTCCTGTCTACATCGACTGCAGTTAGAGTGGCGGAGAGACCATCCTGGATACATCTGACTGAAGCTGTTTAAACCTAAAAGACAGAAACTCGCCTCTACTGTGGTGAAGTCTGGCTACAAAGGGAGGTGATTCCAATAAGGGCACTTGTCTCAAACCAGTGAAGAAACCAACAGAACCCAGTAGAATTTAAAGAGTGGACGTGAGCAGGGAAACAGTAACGGATCTGAGGGATAGAAACTGACGATGTACAGAGAAAGAATTAGACCATGGGGATTACATTAAAACATGTGCCTATACAATCTACCTACCTCAGCCGTTTGGGTACTTTTGTATATGAATTTTTGATCTTTTACAATCATTTGTATTTTTCCAAGGTCTATGTTATTCCGGAGTATAAACAGGAGGGATATGTTGGAGACATACTGATGTCTCCACTCTTTGGGAAGTTTTAATGCACTGATATCATGTGTGGCTCTGAACTGTGTATGACCTTGCAGCTGCCTCTTCTTATGATAGGAGGCAGGGTATTTCAGGTTGTTGATATTTATGAGAAGACAGACTTGCTATCTCCTAAATATCTCATTTTGACTAAAGCGTAAGGAAGTATACGTGAAGTAATGTTAAAGCTTGAAGACACTGCAATTTTGCAGATTACAGATTAATTGGATCACCACTGTGAATGTTATACCTTATTACAATTGACTACTAAGTGATGTAATTGAAGTATGGAGTTATTTACATATTTTGGTATTTCTAACACGGTCGTATGAAGTTGATATGTGGAGCCATTTCTGAACGTTTAAATAGTCTGAATCCCAGAATGAATGTGAATGTCTTGAAAATAGTTGATTTATTAAATTTAAATCAAAAGGGGGATTTGCAGTAGAATATTGGAATGTATTCATGTTAGCTCCAAATGAATAAGCTTAAAAATGGGAATGATTTGGGTAAAACTGTGAGCTGGACTTTGACGCAATCACATGTGACTTTTGAGAGACCATATGGACTTTTGAGGACAAAGGGCCATGGGGGGAAGGTGGCCGCATGTCTTGACTTGCACTGTATGCAAATGCTCTCGCCACCTGTGAGTGGGGGAATTTAAGATTTGAAGTGTGGGGGATATTTGTGCTGCCAATCAAAGGGGGGGATCGGATGATCCCTCCCATTGCTTAAGCATAAATGCAGAAGACACAACTGAATTCTCTCTCTTTCTGCTGGCCGGCTGACGTGATCACCAGGTAAATTTGGGTTCCCATGTATATTGTATTGAATGTATATTGTATTGAATGTATATTGTATTGAATGTATTGATTTGTGTTGCATTGTAATATTGCCATTAAAGTAGATTATTGTTTACTTGGCGGCACTGAATTACTTCCATATAAAACAGCTTTAAGACGGACGCGGAGAGATTTGAAACGTGGAGCGTAAATCCCTTTTAATCTCTAACATTAGTAACCAGAAAATGACACCAGTAATGACAAACAGATGAGAATGCTGCGTGGGGTCTGGGTGCTGTGGGGCTCGCTGCTGTGAGGAGCCGACAGTGTGAGCTTTATTACTGGTGTCGTTTCCTGGTTGCTGCGTGGGGTCTGCGAGACACCGCGGAACTCAGCCTGAGCACACACACGTGAGTGTGTGGCGAACTGTGAGTGGAGATCCGCGGAGCCGCGGCTGAGAAAAAATAAGGCTGAGTAAGTGTGTGTCCGGCGAAACAGATTGGTCTATTTGGACCTAGGTATCGTTACGTCACTATACTCAGGAATAAAAAAATTAAAAAAGAAGAATGTCCAACTGGGGCAGCATAGACAGGTATTTTCTGTGTTAGAGTTTTACTTGCTACAATAATAATAATAATAACTTAGATTTTTATAGCGCCTTTCACGAGACCCAAGGTCGCTTTACAAGGAAGAACAGGAGTATAAACAAGCATAACATAAACAAAAGGCAGTCAGGCGGACAGGACAGTTAGACAGAGAAAACAACAAATAGATTTGGGGCCAAAGTCCTTGGCAGACAGATGGGACTTGAAGGCGTCAAGCGTGGGGATGTTGTGGATCTCCGCAGAGGGAGCGTTCCAGAGAGTGGGGGCTGCCATACTGAAGGCGCTATCCCCGAAGGTTCACAGGTTGGTGCGGGGGGCCAGAGTCTGAAGACTGCAGGTTCCGGGGTGGGGCATGTGGGAAAACAGTGAGCCAGCTAGCAGCTAGCACCATTAGCCTGGTAGAAACCGGACCTCGAACCTCAGCAGCGGTGATGGAGGGTTCGTGGATAGTCCTGGGAGCGTGGCAGAGAGGAGCCCAGTCGGGGTATTCCGGACCGGGGATTCCACGGATAGCAGAGCACAACGGTGAGCTTGTTTTGCTAATGGCAGAGGCTAGGAGCTAAACAGCAGCCAAACATAATCGCTGTGTATGTGAAAAGAGTTGAAAGTCTGTGTTGCACAGCGACAGCCCCAAAACATCACTGCTCTGGAGGAGATCTGCATGGAGGAATGGGCCAAAATACCAGCAACAGTGTGTGAAAACCTTGTGAAGACTTACAGAAAACGTTTGACCTCTGTCATTGCCAACAAAGGGTATATAACAAAGTATTGAGATGAACTTTTGTTATTGACCAAATACTTATTTTCCACCATAATTTGCAAATAAATTCTTTAAAAATCAGACAATGTGATTTTCTGGATTTTTTTTCCTCATTCTGTCTCTCATAGTTGAGGTATACCTAGGATGAAAATGACAGGCCTCTCTCATCTTTTTAAGTGGGAGAACTTGCACAATTGGTAGCTTACTAAATACTTTTTTGCCCCACTGTATATGTGTCCATTTTGAGATTTCTTCAAATGCCGTTGCTATGGTAACAAAATGGTCGCCGTGAAATACGGTTTTCTCATAACTCCAGTTAACATGCTCCAAACGGCACAGAACTTCACAGGTTTCATAACGATGCAGCCCTCAAAACATCTAGGCATATTATGGGGTGTCATCAAATTCCGTTGCCATGGCGACAGATCACTCGCCATCAAACACAATGTTTATGATACTGCTGTAACTCTTAAATATATTGTCCTATCGGCCTGAAACTTCCCACGTTTGCCAACAGCCGAGTCCTCGAGACACCTAGACACACACGTCGACGTGCGGACAACAGCCTGCGGAGCATCGAAGACCCGCTCAACGCTGCTTGCAGCTTTAATTCTCTTTGCTTTTAATGCCTGTTTTTAAATGCCATTATAATGTGTTTCCACTCCACTATTTCTAAATGCTCTTAATGTTTTTCCTTTGTGTAAAGCACTTTGAATGCCTTGTGTTGAAAGGTGCTGTATAAATAAAATGGCCTTGCCCTTCTACACTTACTTGTTGTATTCATCCTGTGTTCCGTTACAGTGAGGTAGTGACGGTTCTTACTGATGTCCAGTCTCCAGTCAGTGCAACCCATGTAGCTGTTGCAGAAAAATTTGCTCTCTTTACCTTTTCATTGCCACGCAATTCATGGTAAACATCCACGCTGGAACTACGGGAGGGGGTTAGGGTCAAACTTGGTCATGTGATTAGTTTGCGGTAACGACGCAAGCCCTATCTGAAAGTGTTGGTATCACACCTGTGGGGGGATCCCTCTACGTCCTCGATGGTGTCGGGCAGGGGCTTGTTGGCCGTCTCCGGGAGCAGCAGGGTGAGGGCGGAGCCCAGCAGAGGGCCGAGGCCGCACAGCACCATGGGAGCATGAGGATTGAGTCTCCTAAGCAGGTACATCATGGGAGCCAGGACTCCTCCGGTCCGAGCACACATGGAGCTGATGCCGATCCCATTCTGTCTGTGAGGGACACACAGAGTGACAACCACGATACTGATTCTGATGAGTCACTTCTACTGCTGCAGATACATCTTTGACCTATATGTGGATTAGCAACAGCAAGAAAATGTATCCTGCCCCCTGAAACATTTCTTATATTCATGATCACTACAAAACATAGATAAACCTAAACATGTGGCCCTAAGAGAAATTCCATGCATGGGGTCCGGTTTGTAATAACTCACCTGATAACAGTTGGGAACACCTCTGCTGAGTACACGTAAATAATAGACAGAGAGGCTGTTATCCCAAACTTTCC
Organism: Harpagifer antarcticus; assembly: GCA_902827135.1. Classification (NCBI taxonomy): domain Eukaryota; kingdom Metazoa; phylum Chordata; class Actinopteri; order Perciformes; family Harpagiferidae; genus Harpagifer; species Harpagifer antarcticus. Next base: position 406,394 of record CADEHL010001013.1, read on the forward strand.
GATCATGGCCAGCACGGTCTTAATGACAGACAGGTCTAGAGGAGAGGACACAGAAGAGTGTTACAGACACAGACTGGAGACATGAGAGATACATGGGTGCTTTTTCACAGAATAATAAGCATTTTCCCACCTGCCAAACTCATTTTTTTATTATAGCACACCAAAGTGTATGTTGATAAAAATGAGCAAATCACCAGCCACGAGATGGACAAGAGGAAACTCTGAGGAGGCGTGCAGGAATAAAGTATGTACATGAGTGTGTGTGTGTGTGTGTGTACCACTGGGGACGAAGATGGTGAGCAGGCAGGCGGTGCCCCCCACAGCCAGGAAAGCCAGCTGGGAGAACTTGCGTGAGCGGTTGAGGGTGAACAGGGTGATGGTGCGTGCAGGCATCTCCACCAGGCCGAAGATCAGCTGAGTCAGATAGATGTTCATTCCAAAGTCAGAAATGTTCAGAGACAGGTCGTAGTACACCAGCACGTTGGTAAACCTGAGAAACGAGGGAGGAGGAAATATAGAAGACTTTCGGGGGGACAATGTGTCACCAGCACATCCCAAAGATGCACTACACTTCTGTATAACAACACATTGTCCCAGGAAACGACATCTTAATCTTAATTCTACAATTAACCCACGCTATCTGCACTTTCTTTGTTGTTCGGAGTTTTAATCTTTATGTTTTTTGCACTTATTTTAAGTCGCTTTGGACAGAGCATCAGCCAAATGAAATGTAATATAATGTACTGCGTGGTAATGACAACATTCAATTCAGTTTGAACAAAAATGAAAGAATCATTCATGGAAAGTAAGAAATATATAAGAACACAACAATTCCACAGTGCAATTTATTTTGTCAATATCCAAATAATGAATAACTATTCATAATTATCCGAATAATTATCAATTATTTGATAGCCATTCCACTGATCATAAATGATTATTATTGATAACTAGACTAGCTCACACAGAGAACCCCAGCAATTTAAAACATGAGATTATTTGGCGTAGTAATTAGGTGGATAATGTGCATAATGATTCATCTGTGGGGGACAGTGATCTATAAACATAGGTCTTGGTTCTCTACTTTTTTCCATACTTCTCACCACAGAACACCGAGGGGTTTTACACCTTTGACAGAAATCCTATCACGGTGTGAAGAGCCTCCACCAAGCCTTGACTGAATGTGGACGGTCATGCAGGTACAGTTGTTATTGACAGTTCTGTTACACTCTTACACTGAAACGTTGAATTTAATTAAATGTATTATGTCAACAGATTTCACATAACTGTATTAGGTTAGTTGAAAGCAATAATATTAAGATTAATAAGGTTCAACTCAATATTATTGCTTTTAACCTGTTAAACCCCAAGACTGCAGTCTCGAAAATGACATTTCCAGAACAAATGACCATAACTTCCCCTCTAAAAGGGGAAAATGAATAACCTTTTTTTCAAAGTAATGATAAACCTGTGAGTTGGATGTAGAAAAGTCAGACTCAATATAGATGTTTTCTATTTTAAAGAAAATTCAGATTGAACATGTTAAAAATGTAAATTATAGTGTCCGTCCAAAAATTCTTTTTTACTTATAGTGAAAACTACCCTTTACTTGGATGATGGTAAGGTAGACTAAAAGCTTTAGGAATCCAAAGTACAACATTTAATAAGTACCCTGTATCAAGATTGATGCAAAACAAGTGACATTTGACCTTTTTAGAGAGGTTTAGAAAAAAAAACTCCACCTCTGGGGTCATTTGGGTGGAAATTGGCGTTTTTGCCGTTTCTCTGGAACCCATTGGTCGATTTTGATGATTGACTTCTCTTTTGAACCGTTAGAGCCAATAGAATCGAAGGGGAATTTCCACATACACACCAACGTTACCATTGAGAAGTGGGGGCTATGCGCACACAGTTTGCCCAAAGCGCTCTTACGCTCTGAAATCTGAAAACTAGGTTTATTTCTCATGGATTATCAGTAATAATTTCAAAGGGACACAGACACATTGGATTAACCTATGGATTAACTTCAGCAGCGTTTTTATCGTTTTAATGCCATTGAAGACAACATTTGATCAGACAACAACAAAGGTAAGACATATTGCCGAGTTTGCTACCTAATGCCACGTGTTGTGATGTCTGTTTTTGTTTCTCATGTCGCAAGTTCTGATCATGTAGTGATGATACAGATACCTATCGAATCTGTGTAATCTCACAATGCTAATCGATGGGTTGGATTTGCATTTACGATAAGTAATAAGGGTTTTATACCATGAGTGCTGTGCTAACGGCGTTAGCATTTTTTCGCTCAGGGCTAATTCAGAGGCTCAGCGTTAGTCTTGTGTTTTTTTCATATCATCAGTTAGCTGAGTTTATTCCTGTTACATGGATATGAAACATTCATAGTTTATTAAATATTAAGATTTTAAGAAGCCCTCAGACACTGTTTCCTGCAGATGATGCATTTTCCCCCGGGCCGGCGGAGGGATGGGGTTTAACAGGTAGGTTTAACAAACCTAATACAGTTATGCGAAATTGTTGACAATTAAAGTTATTGTTTCAGTTTTTTCAGTGTACTGAAACTCAGTCCTGTTCTTACAATCCATTCATGAACATTATATACTGATGGACAGAACTGTGTTCATGACCACTTATATATTTACTTTTAAGTCATTCACAGTGCGGTATAATGAGACAATAACAGGCTACACACTCACACACACACACACACACACACACACACACACACACACACACACACACACACACACACACACACACACACACACACACACACACACACATATATATTTAAAGTTGCAAGAAAAAGTATGTGAACCCTTTGGATTCTCCACACATAGCGTTGTGTGTTCCTTCCAAACAACTCAACTTTGGTTTCATCTCTCCACAGAATATTTTGCCAGCACAGGTGCTCTTTTGAAAACTTCAAACGTGCAGCAATGTTTTTGCTGGACAGCAGTGGCTTCCTCCGTGGTGTCCTCCCATGAACTCCATTCTTGTTCAGTGTTTTACGTATCGTAGATTCGTCAACAGAGATTTTAGCATGTGTCAGAGATTTCTTTAAGTCTCTAGCTGACACTCTAGGATTCTTCTTCACCTCATTGAGCATTCTGCGCTGTGCTCTTGCAGTCATCTTTACAGGACGGCCACTCCTAGGGAGAGTAGCAACAGTGCTGAACTTTCTCCATTTACAGACAATTTGTCTTACTTCTGATGAACATCAAGGCTTTTAGAGATACTTTTGTAACCCTTTCCAGCTTTATGCAAGTCAACAATTCTTAATCGTAGGTCTTCTGAGAGCTCTTCTGTGCGAGGCATGGTTCACATCTGGCAATGCTTCTTAAGAATAGCAAATTCAAAACTGGTGTGTATTTTGTATAGGGCAGGGCAGCTTTAACCAACACCTCCAATCTCGTCTCATTGATTGGACTCCAGCTTGGCTGACTCCTGACTCCAATTAACTCTTGAAGAAGTCTTTAGCCTATAGGGGTTCACATACTTTTTCCACCCTGCACTGTGAATGTTTACATGATGTGTTCAATAAAAACATGAAAACATATAATTGTTTGTGTGGTATTAGTTTAAGCAGACTGTGTTTGTCTATTGTTGTGACTTAGATGAAGATCAGAACACATTTTATGACCAATTTATGCGGAAATCCAGGTAATTCCAGGGGTTCACATTCTTTTTCTTGCAACTGTATATAGGCTATATATTTATATAAATATACAATTTCAGATTCAAACAAGAATGAGAGCACTCTCATAATAACGTAACACTATCAGAGATTGGATATATCCCCCCCCCCTCTCTCTGGACGCTACAATGGGGAAATGAAATTACGGGCCAAAAGTTTTATTTACAAGTATTAAAAGTAAGCCTAAGACACCAACCAATTGAGACCTGTCTGTCCGCCACACACACACACACCACACACACACCACACACCACACACACACACACACACACACACACACACACACACACACACACACACACACACACACACACACACACACACACACACACACACACACACACACACACACACACACACACACACACACACACACACACACACAGCTCCTACAGCATATAATCAGGCTACAGCCAGTGTGTATTGTGTATTTTATTATGTGAAGCACTAAATGGAAGCACTAAATGGTTTTAGAAAAATATCGACTCTTTGTTTGTAGATATCTACTAAACTAAATCATATAAATACAGAGAGTAATGTAGGCCTGTTATACTGAGTGATATATATTATAGATGAGAGTAACACCTATGTCACTTCCGGACGAAAATTACGGCCCGCCCACTTTTGGGGGAAAACAACGCTGTCATTTGAATGGCGGTCAATACAAATTCTGAAGTGTTTGCCAAACCGATCAGACATTTTTGAAAACAGTGTTTTTTTTTGGATATTGAAAGAACCCGATTACGATGGCCAGTCAGGCAAACAATTACATTAAATCATTTGAAATCGGCAATCGGGCTCGATATACAAAGTCGATAAGAAAAAAGCCCAATATCTTAGATCAGGGGTCGGCAACCCCTGGCACGCGTGCCAGCATTGGCACGCGGCACCGTAACCAGAGGCACGCTAGGAATAAGTGGAATAAGTGTGCAAAAATATTTAAATTGTATTTTCGGATCCTGAACGAGACCGCCGCCAGAGCGCGTCTCCCCGTTACCTGCAGAAGGAAGCCATGCACGCAGCGCAGCCCCGCTCTCTTTAACTCCAGGTGACTTTCTGCCGCTTTCCTCCGTGGTGCAGATCGTTTCACCACAGAGGAAAGCACTTCACTAATTGCAGTAGCCTACCCATAAGGAGCTGTACAAATGCCGCAGTTTTTGCGTGGCTGTGTCTTTAGTTGAAAGCCCAGTGGCGATCTGCTCATCTCTCATCGAAATAATATGCTACAAAGGGGCGGACTGGCCATCTGTGTGTTGAACTTTCCTGTCGGCTCCCAGACCGTAGTCGAGGAGGGCAGAAGCAACAAGCTTCAGGTTCAATAACCCACTTTAGCTTAAATGACTGGAGAGAGGCGAGCTCTTCTTGGGAGGCCGTTGCATTTATTTAGCTGTTCTTCTGTTTCACAAAATACATACCAGACCTCTGTCTTTCTGCTGCTTCGTTTCACTTCCAGAAACATACACACGTTCCCTCACTGTCGCTCTACCATCCACAAACACGTATGCACAAGCCACACCCCTCTCTCTCTCTCTTAAAGGGACAGCGATCTCATCTCACTCTGCGTGACCCTAATATCATAACATGTGTGTTCTGGAGAATCACAGAACGGACAATCCTCCTTATTATTATGCCGTTTAAACCAATTATTTAAATGTCTTTGTTAAATTCGACATCATGTAAGTTGCGCTGACAGGTCCACACACTGCTTCCCCGCAGAGAGGCTCCGCAGCCCTCCTGCTGATAGTTGACGAGCATCAAGCTCCTCATCCCCCCCCCCCTCCCCCCACGTGATAATTTTCCATCGTTGGCACGCTGATAACAATGATTTTTTTAAATGGCACTTCATATCAAAAAGGTTGCCGACCTCTGTCTTAGATACATAACAAATTTGAATATACCCTTCCTATTTCCTCTTATGATAATCAATCTGGGGCTCCTGTTGTAAAGGATGAGCTGCTAACAAATTAAAGGAAACTCTGTTTATTTTTGTTATTGACCTACTTTTGATTGATTTAGCTAACTTATAACTTAACTTATGAGGCAGTATACCTCACCGCTAGTGAGCGGCCCGGCCCTTCGAATATATTAAGTAATCCTTATTATACATTCAGTTGACTGATACAAGTCAGTAAAGATAATAGGATTGAGTGGAGCTTTGACAGGAGATGGAAGAGGAGTGTGTTGGAGAAGCAAAGTTCCAGACTGTTAGGAATGTTTTTTTTTTCGTTTTTTTTTTTTCATTTTATGTTTATCTTCATGGCTCTGTTGTTTAAGTTATATTTATAAGCATTTTGTTTGCGGGCGGAGGGAGGGAGGGGGGAGTGTAGTGAGTGTACTGTGGTACTGTGATCGATTACTGTACACTATAATGAAATAAAAAGACTTGTAAAAAAAAAAAAAAGGAATGTGGGAGGAACCCAAACACTGTTTTGCTCTGGGGCTAAGACCCTCTGCTGTTTGTGTCATTGAAAAACCATAAACAAATAAAAAGCCTTACTGCAGCAAGACAGTGCAACAATGGCTGTCATGTTGAAGTGATCAGAGCATGATGTGAATCATTGACTTCACATGGACAAGGATACATTTTCCTATTCAGAAAAATGCACTGAAGCACTGAAAAATCTGAAACGTTGAATTTAAATAAATTTAATATGTCAACAGAATTCACATAACTGTATTAGGGTGGTTGAAAGCAATAATATTAAGATTAAATTAGGGCTGTCAGTCGATTAAAATATTTAATCGCGATTAATCGCATGATTGTCCATAGTTAATCGCGATTAATCGCAAATTAATCGCACATTTTTTATCTGTTCTAAATGTACCTTAGAGGGATCTTTTTCAAGTTTTTAATACTCTTATCAACATATGAGTGGACAAATATGCTTTATGCAAATGTTTGTTTAATATCATTGGAACAATGACAAATATTCCTCAGCCTCTGAACATTACAAATATTTGCCTCAATTCAACCTGGAACCTCTCTCATACAATACAAAGTGTGTGTGTTTGTGTGTGTGTGTGTGTGTGTGTGTGTGTGTGTGTATGTGTGTGTGGAGAGACACACACTGTAATGGATCATTGGAGCTATGTGCAACTCAAGGCATATGACTTTTCGTGCAATGTCCCACTGTCTGGCTACCTGCATAAAGTCCAGTGCTCGGCGCAGTTGTCGGCGAAATGTTGCTCCTCTGTTTTCATTGAAACAGCTCCTTATATCCGTTAGCGCAGCTAGCTAGCACCAGATGATAACAACAACAATACACGTAAGGTGTGCGCTTTCTCTATCTCTCGCGCCACACATAAGCCGCTTTCACACCAAGTACTTGCCGTACTTAGTGCCCCGGCACTTAGTGCTCCGGCACTTATAACCCCAGGGCAAGAAGTACCAATCGCGTTCACACCTGAATAAGTCCCTGAGGGAAGATTACGCAAATGAGCCGCTGACGTCACTTCTTTCTTCTGCTTTGGGTTTACTGGCAGGCCGCAAACAACTTCACATTACATTACATTACATTGCATTTAGCTGACACTTTTATCCAAAGCGACTTACAATAAGTGCGTTCGACCAACAAAATACAAACTTGAAGAAAACAGAATCATATAAGTACATCAGGTTTCATAGAGCAAAAACATTTCAAGTCCTACTCAACTGGCTTTAGGTAAGCCAGTCCTTTATTAGTATATAAGTGCTTTGTTAATAGTTCTATTGCTCGAAGTGGAGTCGAAAGAGATGAATTTTCAGTCTGCGCCGGAAGGTGTGTAAGCTATCTGCTGTCCTGATGTCAATGGGGAGCTCATTCCACCATTTTGGAGCCAGGATAGCAAACCCACGTGTTTTTGCTGATGTGAACTTGGGTCCCCTTCGCAGCGAGGGTGCAGCGAGCCGTTCTGTTGATGCAGAGCGGAGTGCACGTGCTGGGGTGTACAGTTTAACCATGTCCTGGATGTAGGAAGGGCCAGATCCATTCACAGCATGGTACGCAAGTACCATTGTCTTGAAGTGGATTCTAGCAGTTACCTGAAGCCAGTGGAGGGAGCGGAGGAGCGGCGTGGTGTGGGAGAATTTAGGAAGGTTGAAGACCAGACGAGCCGCTGCATTCTGGATGAGCTGCAGAGGTCGGATGGCACATGCAGGTAGACCAGCCAGGAGGGAGTTGCAGTAGTCTAGGCGTGAGATGACGAGAGCCTGGACCAGAACCTGCGTCGCTTTCTGGGTCAGCTGGGGATGTATCCTCCTGATGTTGTAAAGCGTGTATCTGCAGCAGCGGGTTGTAGCAGCTATGTTTGCAGTGAAGGACAAGTTGTTATCTAGGATCACACCCAGATTCCTTGCAGTCTGAGTCGGGGAAACAACAAAGGTGCTGATGTTGATTGTTAGGTCAAGAGTGGGACAATCTTTTCCCGGAAGGAAAAGCAGTTCAGTCTTGTCAAGGTTGAGCTTGAGGTGATGAGCATACATCCAGTGAGAGATGTCAGCTAGACAAGCAGAGATGCGTGCGACGACCTGGGTCTCTGAGCGGGGAAAGGACAGAATTAATTGGGTGTCGTCAGCATAGCAGTGGTATGAAAAACCATGCGGGCTAATGACAGATCCGAGCGAGTTTGTGAACAAGGAGAAGAGGAGGGGACCAAGAACAGAGCCCTAAGGGACCCCTGTAGTTAATTGACAAGGGTCGGACTCCGACCCTCTCCAAGTAACCCTGTAGGTGCGGTCTTTGAGGTATGAGGTGATGAGGGAAAGTGCAGAGCCTGAAACTCCAAGTTCTTGGAGAGTGCGAAGGAGGATCTGATGATTCACCATGTCGAATGCAGCAGACAGGTCCAGAAGGATGATGACAGAGGAGAGGGAGGCTGCTTTAGCAGTGTGCAGTTCCTCAGTGACAGCAAGGAGGGCAGTTTCTGTGGAGTGACCTGCCTTGAAACCAGACTGGTGCGGATCCAGAAGGTTGTTCTGATGGAGATAACAGGAGAGTTGTTTAAAGACAGCGCGTTCAAGTGTTTTAGACAGGAACGGGAGGAGAGAGACAGGCCTGTAGTTTATAACATCAGACGGGTTGAGAGTGGGTTTCTTTAGGAGAGGGTTTACTCTTGCCTCCTTAAGACTATTTGGAAAGTGACCAGAAGTTAGAGAAGTGTTGATGAAATGGGTGAGAAACGGTAGAATATCAGGAGCGATAGTCTGAAGGAGGTTTGAAGGGATGGGGTCCAGAGGACAGGTGGTAGGGCGGGCAGAGGTAATGAGGGTAAGAACCTCACTTGGAGAGAGAGGGGAAAAGGAGGTCAGTGTGTGGGTGAAAGGAGGGTCTGGTGACCCAGTGGTGAGTAAAGGTGAGTCCGAAAAAGAAGAGCGAATATCATCAACCTTTTTTTCAAAGTGGTTAACAAAGTCGCTTGACAGAAGGGAGGAGGGGGAAGGGGCTTTGGGGGGGTCCAGGAGGGAGGAGAAGATGGAAAATAGTTTTTTGGGATTGGAATAGGAAGATTGGATCTTATCTTGAAAGAAAGTGCTTTTTGCCTGAGAGATCGAAGCAGAGAAAGGGGAGAGGAGAGCCTGATAGGTTAGGAGGTCGTCATGGTGTTTGGATTTCCACCGTTTCCGCTCTGCTGCACGGCGTATACTGCCATCCGAAGTCCCCGGCCGGAAGTCCCCGGAGTTGGGAACTGGGGACTTCCGAGTAAATCACCAGAACGCCGACACCTCCTTATCACTCCACCGCTCCCATGTTTTTTTTTGTGTTGCCATAAGTTATTCTCTCTCCGTTGGTGCGCGGGGCTAATGCTAATAATGCTAATGCCAGCAAATACAATGGCGGCTTCAAAAACATTTTCTGAGTTAGCACGCACTAAAAATGGGGGTAAAAGTTCCTGACACTAAGTACTCTTTTTGGTGTGAACGCGACATAAGGGGTACTAAACGGGAAAAGTACGGGGTAAAAGTACTCCGTTGTGAACGTGCCTATACACACACCCTCCTGGTCCTCCCGATGGCCAGTCCGGGCCTGCCGGTGAGCGTGGAAGTGTGGTCTGCCGCAAGCGGGCGGCACGAGCGGGGCTGTCAGTATCAGCTTGTAGATGATATTTTAAACTCGATGCGCTCTGAAACTACGGGGCGAGCCAGGACAAAAAATACACATGCGTTAATCGCGTTAAAGGGAAATGGAAACACTTTTCAAACTGCTTTCCATGCGACAATATTCCCATTAGGAAATGTATGTATCTAGTCTATTTCCAATGTAAACGATCGAGATACGCAAATTTATGTTTTGAAATACGTGCTTAATGACCATGGGCGCTTCCATTGCTCCGGGACTTTCCCAGTGACGTCACTGAGTGGGTATGGCTTCCTGGGCCAACAAACGGCTTCCTGGGCCAACAAACAACATGGCGTGCAATGCACCTAAAAGAAAACGGTCGTCGTCAGGAGTTTACTGTATTGCCCCAGGCTGCACAAATGGATTTTATATAAAGAAGAAGGAAGAAGTACATTTCCATAGGCTGCCACTAACGGACGAGAAGCTGTTCAAAGCATGGGTTATTTTCATGAAACGGTCATATCCGCCGCTGAGTCAGTACGCACGTGTGTGCAGCGAACACTTTAAAAATGACGATTATGTCCACAAAATGAGGTTTGATGAGTCTGGATGCCTGGTTCAATACAAAACATCCGATTTGAAGCCAGGATCTGTTCCCACAATATTCGATTTCTCAACGTATGCAGTCGGGAACACCGACCGTCCCAGCACGTCGGCCGCGCAAGACAATGACAGTGTCAACAAACGTGAAGCTCGAGCCACCAAACGAGTTGCTTCAGCTGCCGAGAGAGAGGTAAATATTGCAGCACAACCAGATTACTAGCTCACACATGTATTTACTGACACAGTGTGACCTTATTAATTAACGCAATCGCCTCCAAACTAAATGGTAGCTATTATTATGACGTACAATGGAGAATTGGGGGTGTTCTATAGCTCAACTAATTAAACTGGCATACACGCTCATCTGTCGAAAACAGCCCTAAAAAGGCTAGTATTGCTGGACTAGGTGTTCAATGGATGGTATTGCCAAGATCTATGAGGTGTATGAAAATAGTCACTCAGAGTCACTCTGGCACAGACTGAGACGTGATGTGAACTGAAACGTTTTTCTGTCGCAATATCATTTAAAGGAGACCTATCATGCTATATTTAAATGATATAGTGTATGACCATACCTATATAAGGTATATTTATACATTTTATTTTTCAAAATACCAAACAGATCATTTTTTAGCCATGCCTCGTTTCGCTCATTTTCGCTCTATTCCAAACCTGTCTATGAAAATTCTGAGCAGCAGCTGACCACGCCCCCCTGCAGAAGAGGGGGGCATGAGCCGGCGAGAGTCACGTTACCATGCTTGCTGTGATTACGAGTGTGGAATAAACATGTCATCTCAGAGCAATGCATGTGTTCAAGCATATTATCAATTTGATCCAGAAACTGACCCTGAAGCAGCGGAGGTTTTGGTGGAGGTGCAAACATCTCGGTTGCAACAGGACGTTTCTGAATGGTTAATTGACAAGCTGTTGTCCCTATTTATTTTTACTCTGTTTGTTACGATGCTTGCTACTTATTCCGTTCATATTTTGGCTAATTAGCAAGAATGCAATGTGTACAGTTTGTAACTTAGAGTTTATAACGCAAAAACAGCGATACATATATACTGGTGTATATGGCTTTATGCAATCGTTCATTCTGTCATTGTACATGTACTATTATATTATATACTACACAGCAATGGCATAACACACCCATGTGTACGACAAAAAAAGTCCACACACAACCTTATGCTTTTGAAATCAGAATATTCTTTACCCATCCAAACATGAATAATCACGACACATTCAATATCAACTCGGAACTTTATTGTCAAAATCAACGGTTCTTTGAACCCATACAAATGTACTTGGATTTTGTATAAATGACACTAAATATTTTTTTTATGATTTCAGGCGTCACAGGTATCTAGCCTACAGAAGCTTTGTGAGCTGGTGCTGGGGCTTCCTTGGACGCAGGATCAGAGTGGTGATTTCGGCCTGCGTTGTCCTCAGGATTCGCAAGGAGTTTCCTGATCCGTGAAATGTCTATGTTAGGTTCAGACAGCAGCCAAATTGAACCGTGTAACATACCCGGCGATGACCTCCTCCCTGTCAGGTCGCTCATAATGGTGCAGGGTCCACAAAGAGTTGGTCGAAGATGAGGTCCATCAAGTTGGCCACGTAGCCTGTGCAATATTAAAAAAAGCACAACAAAAAATGTGGTTTAGATTAGTATATGCATGTAAAAAACTGAAAGTTCTTTCTAATTTTTTTATTTTATATTTGTAAATAGTTGAATAATAAATATTTTAAACACTTACGGAATGTGGGATCAGTCTTTACTGGTTTTGCTCTGCATTCTCCCTTCCTGGCCTATGGGAACTGCAGTTTATATACAGAGGGTTTCCAGTGGATGGAGTGGCTTGTGCACGCTCAGCGTTTTCATTGTAGTGCAGGGCTGCCAGGTAAAGTCTTTAATTTCCGCCATGAGAAAAAAAAATGTAAATAATAGCAAAGGATGTACAAATTGTCACTAATTAGTAAGTATGTGAGGTGCTGGCCTGTAAAGAAGAAAACATAGTTAGAACAAAATCATCTCAATTTAGTATTCAGGATGAGAAAATACAATTTGGATAAATATAGTCTGAAATCCCAAAAGATGGGGCTTAAAACTCTCTATTTAGCAAAGCTCTTTGCTTAGCCTTTTCCAATCTGAGTTAGTTTTGAACCGTAACATGCATGCTGTGTTTCTGACTCAATACAGATGATGTGTTGGAGAGGGGCTGAGCTCAGTAGACTGACTGTAATGAGTGCTAGCCACTAATTAGCCTGTTGCTAGAGGTAAGGCCTCGTCGACAACAACAGACCAGGGCTTTAGCTCCGTGTTCCTCGTGGTGTGTCCCCCCTCACATACATACACACAGTGTTGTATCCTAACACACCCCCATTTATATTCATGTGCGCAAACAAGTAAACACACAATCTTTTACATATAACGCTGCAAAAAACGGCATGTCTCATTAGCGTAGCGTAGCTTAGCGTAGCTTACAGATCGATGATATCTGATCGTTCTTAAAGACTACAATCACAAAAGCTTTTACATAACGCTGGAAAAAACGGCACTTACCTACAGAAGATTACGTTTGTTATTATAACTTACTCAATATGATTTTCGAGGATACAAAATACTAATACATAGGAGAGTAAATACTTTTGTTATCGGCTAGGGCGTGGCTTTACAGCCTTCACACAGATCGCCATTACGGCAGTCTGAACATGTTCGCAAATGCCTGATAATTAATATAAAAGACAAAGCAAAGACTGCGGAGCGTACAAAATAAAATGTTACAAAAACATATAAACACCTAACCGATTACTATTTGGGTTTGAGGTGACATTGATACGGCGAAGCTACATGCTACATGCTACATATACAAGCTAGAGATAGCTTTATCAGGAAAAACACCGCTAAATAAAAACTTACAGCTTCAAAATGGGATGTGTCCTCACTGGCCTGGTCCCGGATGGTTGGTATTGATCCCGGGTTTAGCATTAGTTTGGAGGCATATCCGTGTTGGACTTGAGACAAGCTCATACACATGTCCGTGGTAAAATGTTTGGAACACACAAACAGAAATCTGCCGGGGTCTTCTGGCACATGTTCCTTGAAAATGAAGTCTAGCCACAGATTCATTTCTTTTTCCACTGATGGCATTGCATGCAGTCCCCTGTTCCGAGTCTTGCAGCCAACAACAGCACAACGTTTAACTGGCTTAGACATCCTGGCAAGAGCAGGCAAAAACACAGATGTGACTGGGGTTGATTTAGCCTGCCGATAGCCTATATGCGAATGAGAGGTTTGGCAATGCACGTGGCCGTGGCTCATTCTCCTGATAGGTGGAGAGTTGACCAATAAGCGGAGAACCTCTTTGTGACGTAGAAAAGTGTTGAAATCTGGATCCATTTTTTTAAGATCCGTTGCAGCCCCTTTTTTAGAGATTTGGCGAAGGAGGAAAATAGAGAGGGTTGTGTTTTCTGACACTTGGTGAGTTCCCTGGAACACCGGGGACACATATTCATGTATAAAAGACGTACAAAGGTACATTTTGCATGATAGGTCCCCTTTAAGGAATCGTTGAGCTAGCTAGCTAGCATACATTGTCACTATCTGCTAACGTTAGCTTTAGCCTTCGTTTTCTAATAGTTTTTTTCATAGGCTATAAACAGAGGTGGTATAAGTATAGATATTTACTAGAGTAAAAGTTTCTACTTTTACTCTAGTAAATAAAGATCTGAGTACTTCTGTACTCAGATCTTGTACTTTAGTAGAAGTACTCAGATGTTGTACTTAATAAAAGTATTGTACTCAGGTCTTGTACTTGAGTGAAAGTAGAAATACTCAGATCTTGTACTTAGTAAAAGTTGAAGTACCAAAGTGTAGGAATACTCTGTTGCAGTAAAAGTCCTGCATTCAAAATGTTCCTCAAGTAAAAGTAGAAAAGTATAGGATAAGCATAGGCCATGGGATGCTTGGTAACTGTAGATGCTTCCACATTAATGTCATCTCCCGACGAATAGTCAAATTCATCATTCAAAACCTCGATCTCATTGCAAAATTCCTCCATCGCTGCCATATCTGCTACGTTGTGTTGACTTCCGGTAGCGAAGACCCAACCAGTGACGTCACCATTTGGGACTCCCCTAATGGCGGCGGCCTGGTCCCGGAATTCCCCACCCGGCTGGCGGATAATTAATTTTCTTTTGGCGAGTAATATCATATACAATAAATATTACGATCAATATCCATTGTAAAATGAATAAACTACCGGAATATTATAGCTGTAATTGGTGTTTCCTTTCCCCTTTAAAATAATTAGTGGCGTTAATTATTTTTGTTATTAACGCGTTAACTTGACAGCCCTAGATTAAATATGTTAAACCTAATATTATAGCTTACAATGAACCTAATACACTTATGTGAAACATGTTGATATAATACATTTGATTAAAGTCAACGTTTTAGATTGTTCAGTGTAGAAAGACAAAGGCAATGCTCTGCTCATCCTTACCAGAGATAAAACACGATCAAACAGTGCTTCCTCATTGTCGGGGTTCTAACCAGGTCAATGAATGAGTGTTTTTTCTTCACCTCATTTTTCTTTTCAACTCTATAGACCTGGTGAGACACAGAGGAAGACAGTTAGAGACTTTGGAGCTGGGTATATAAAATAATAAAACACAGTACTGATGGGGAAGTTTGCATTTTTAAATGATAATGAGTGATGGAACATTTATGCAAAGTAATAATGGTTGCTTCAGAGTGATACTGAAGTACCTGTTATACAGCTAGAACACTCTCCCTGCTACTAAAGCAAGAGGAGCTACAGTATGTTCACTGAGGATCCTTTTTTTCTGTGAATGGTATTTTTTATTATTTTTGAAGAACTCAAAAGATTTGATATTTGATTTATAAATAAAATCTATCCATTGACTTTTACAATGTTACAATTTAAATGTTGCATTTCTACCTGACACATCTCCAGATCGTTGGTGAGGGGCTTCCCATTGATCTGCGCTGCTTTCCGGATCAGTTCCCATGCTTCCTCCTTTCTGTCATTGGCCATTAACCAGCGAGCTGACTTCGGCAACACCCTGAAAAAGTAAAGAAAACGCTAAGCCTTCATATTAACATAGACACCGAGGTGGCTGTGGCTCAGTGGAATAGTGCAATGATCTTCAGGGCAGACACTTCACCCCAGATTGTTCCAGACGGTGGGCAATCCCTACAGTCTGAATGTATGTAAGTCGCTTTGGATAAAAGCGTCTAACACAGGCATGGGCAAACTAAGCCCCGCGGGCCATATACGGCCCGTTGGGCTTTTTAATCCGGCCCGCCGAATATTGGTACAAAATTGTCCAAATGATAGTAAAGACCGCATTAATTTAGCCTTTTTCCTGCAATACCCAGCATTTCAGTTGATCCCACTAGATGGCGCACTCTAGACACAATTTATCTTTGCTGGAATCGGCAACCCTGCAAGATCTAAGAACCAAATACGTCACGCTTACATTGGAGGGGGTCGAGATTAACCTGAGCAATAACAGTTCATGGCGAGTACAGCGAATACTACAAGTTGTAACAATCAGTAGCGCTGAGCAAAGTGACTAGAACACGACCACACACTTATTAAAAACACTTATATAAAGTCAGGCAACACTAACCAGCTTTGTGTGATTCTGTTTATTTTGTGTAGAAAACAGTTTATGCCACAATATGACACGAGATAGCCTGATTAGCTTCGGTTGCTATGCTAACATCACCTGTTGAATGCCAGAGAAACTTTCATAACAGCGTTGTGATGCCACACAGCGTCAATTCAGACTGAAACACATTCACTGATGGGGATGGAGGATATTTATCAGCTGCTTGTGTGACAGTTGGACAGTGAATACTTTACAGCGGTAATGCCGCTGAACCACATTAATAAACAATGCACCACGGCGCTCTGGAGAAAGGTATAAAGTTGGAGAAGTAGTTATTCAATTTAATCTGGCTTCGTATAATTAAAAACTACCAGACGCAGTCCTCTATTGATGTTGTTGTGAGCGGTGTTGCGGAGAAAATCAGCGACGTAAAACGCTGTGTGGGTCATAAGAAGGCACGTAAACGGTTACGTCATGATGCAAACGATGACACAATGATGCAATAACTCACCTAATTCACCTTTGAACCTGCATCTGTAACAATGAGTGGACCAAAGGAAAGAAAAGTCGACAATGAGTGCCGAGTGTATAATGAGGAGTGGACAGCTAAATATTTTTTCACCGATCTGCTACTGGCCCGGCCCGTCTGTTACATTTTAAAACTCATGGTGGTATTTTGGCCCCCGAGCCAAAATGTTTGCCCACCCCTGGTCTAACAAGTAGTGATATTTCTTGTTGAGTGGTCCCCAACCCGTACGGGGACCCCTAAGGATACGTGAGGGGATCACAGTGGCTACGCGGGAGCCTGGTCGGCCGCAGGGTTCGTTCTAAAGATAGTGCGAGTCATCGCTAATTAAATAAATCACTTTTGTCTTTTATGAATACAGTTCAATGTTTGTATTCAAATATGAAGGACAAAAGTGACTGTGGACAGTCATTCAGAGGGGAGGGGTCTCCTCTCCTCTGTGTGAGGAGCTGGTGCGGGGGACAGCATGCTGCAGGTTCCCGCCTAGTGTAGCGAGGGTTTTCAGGATTCAAACAATCAGAGTACATGTTCATGTTCAAGTTTGCAGGTATGTGTGTCAGTGTGGAGAACAGGCATGTGCAAGTCTCCTAACAAAAGAGGTTGTTGGCTCCCTCACGCCACACATCTGTAGGCTGACTGTGAACCCTGTGTCTACAGGTGTTGCTGTAGATAGGGACACTAGTGTGTACAAAAAAAGAGTGGGGTGCCAAACTGTTTTATTTGTATCTGAAAAAAGCATCCCCATTGAAAACAGTAATAGGTAAAAAATAATTGTATTACATGTAGCTTACAAAATGCACGATATTCATTATTTAAAGGAAAACTGCAAATGTATATTCTTCAGAAAGACGATATCAAAGAAGAAGCCCTCCTTATTCCCTGTTTTCCTTCATGTAGCTCTCAGTGTCAGCAAGGTTGGGGACCCCTGCTGCGTAACTACAGATGTTGAAACTGCTACAAGTGAGTCTTAACATAAATATTTTCACTGACAATGAGTGTAATATCAAGTTTAAATGCATTTTTATTTAGGGTGAGAGTTAAACAAGGGATTTTCATTTAGGAGCACAATAAAACATGTAAGCCAGTCATCACAGATGAGTGACCAGCTCAAGGGGTCCATGAGACAAAAAAGGTTGGAAACCACTGCTGTAGTTGGTAAAACTAGCAGGCAACATTTTCAGGCAGAACTCTAGATTCTCCTGATTTTGGATGGTTGATTGCATTTCACATCACAGCTTAATTTTTAATACTGTTTTATGGTTTCATTAGTTAAAACGTTAACCTATTTTAGCTAGTTTTACCGGCGGCATAGGATTTGGAGGCCACAATATACTAGCATGATAGCATGGTGGCTGATTTCCACATCAGAGATGACCCCATTGAACAGGAAACATCCTTAATAGCTTGGCGTGCGTACCACTCATCACCTGCAAGACCAAAGGGCTGGAGATAAAAACTGTCTGCACTCTCCATCCCTCTCTCTGTTAGCGCTCCGAGCGCTTTAGTCTGCTCTCTACAGGTTACATAAAAACTTAAAAATGATTTCTGGCATTTTCTGGAGTCTTCACTCTAAATTCATATTTAACCATAATAGTGATGATCAAAACACATCCATTGTATGGCTTTTTCCATCTGGCAATGATCTGCATGTACAGTAAGCCACCCTGTGTGTGTTCGGCTCTCCCTAAAAATCCTTTGTTCCTATCCGTGTTATAATTAACACCAGACCACCAAATCAAGTCAAACAGGGTGCGTCTGCTCTTAATGAAAACAATAACTTTGATCTCTATCAAACGTTCACAATCAGCCAAGCCTTTATTCAAGCAGTGTGTGTGTTGTGCAACACAAAGTCTCTGTTGGTCGCAGTGGGTTCAACTTGCTTACAGAAGAATGCATCATATAAACACAACGCATATATAAAACTCCACGTTAATTGGGCATATGTCTAGCATATTCATTTTCCACAATAAATAGTTTGAATGAGTCGGTACTTGTTGAGATCAATGCGATCTCCAGAACATCAGGAGACCACTATGATCTCTATTCTGATTTGACAACGTGTGTATGGATTTGTATGATTACACCTGATACTCAGTATCTATAATAAAAAAGGTAAAGCAGGAGTGCTATACAGGTGTTTCAAAATGGCTTATGCCACAATGAAAAACTGATTGTCATTCAAAGTATGTTGAATAATGAATATTATGTCTGATGTGGTGGAGGCCTGTTTTCAATCTCTGTGCTACAGCGCTGCAAGGACTTTGCTCTATTTGCCATACTCCCCATGAATTATTGTTGCTCTCTTAAACCCAACCCCACCCCTCTGTATCAATTCAAAACCTTTATTTATCCAGGTGAAATCCCATTGAGATCAATGATCTCTTTTTCAAGGGAGACCTGCAGCAGTAGGTTCCACAAGAAGACATAAAAACATAAACAACAGAACAACAAAAGGACATCATACAGCAAAATGTACAGGGATTACAATTTACATATTTAACCACATGTACAGGTACCAACAGCATCTGATTGAGTAGCATCCAACCGAGCTTTAAAAACATGTAGTGGTACTAGCTTGGTAATTTTCCATTCTTTTTGCAGACTGTTCCATGTTAGTGGAGCTGCACATCTAAAAGTTTTCTTCCATAAGACAGTCCTAGCACTTGGCACATTTAATAAAACCACAGCATGCGATCTCAGGCAATAAGTACTTTCAATTCGCAGAGAGATCAGGGAGCAGATATAAGATGGAAGTTTATCCAACATGGCTTTGTAAATGAAAATGTACCAGTGACTGAGCCTCCGTACAGTAAGTGATGGCATAACCGCCTTGGTATACAGGGTACAGTGATGCGTAAGTGCTTTACAATTTGTCAAAAATCTCAGTGCACTGTGATACGCAGCATCTAACATGCTCAGGTAATTGGCAGGTGCATTCATATATAACAAATCACCATAGTCCAGCACAGGTAAAAAGGTCACAGAGCCTTTTCCTGGCCTCAAGCGAGAAACAGGACTTATTTCTGTAAAAGAAACCTAGCCTAACCCTCAGCTTTTTAAGCAGGTTATATTACATGAAATTTAAAAGTGAGACAATCATCAAGCCAGATACCCAGGTATTTGTAACAGGTAACCACTTCAAGTTGTATTCCTTGCGTAGTTACAATATCCAAAGCAGTCTCCGGGGTATTTTTAGCTTTAGCTTTAGAAAAGAGCATTACCTTGGTTTTATCCACATTTAAAAGAAGCTTAAGCTCAGAGAGCTGAACCTGAATAATGTTAAAAACAGCCTGTAATTTAACAACAGCCTCCTTAATGGAGGGACCTGCACAGTACATAACGGTATTGTCCGCATACAAATGTAAGGTTGCTCCTTCAACATTTTCACCTAAACTATTAATATAGATAGAGAATAATAGCGGACCTAAAACTGAATCTTGGGGAACATCATTAGTGATGTTTAACCACTCAGAAGACAGCCCATCAAACTGAACACATTGGGACCTTTCAGAGAGGTAGTTCACAAACCACCCACTGCATGGCTGGATATGCCAATCCTGACCAGCCTCTACTTCAAAATGCGATGATCGACGGTATCAAAAGCTTTGGATAGGTCAACAAATAGAGCTGCACAACTCTGCTTATTATCTAAAATACTCGTAATATCATTTACCACTTTCATTGTGGCAGTGATGGTGCTATATTGCTTTCTGAAGCCTGACTGATGTTTAGACAGGATGTCATTGTTACATAAAAACACCTTTACCTGCTCACTCACTAGGCGTTCAAGAACCTTGGCCAGAACTGACAATTTAGAGATGGGTCTATAATTGTTTAATAAGGTGGCCTCCCCTCCTTTTAGTAGTGGCAGGACATAAGCTGACTTCCATACTTTTGGGATTTTGTTCGTGCTGAGAGAGAGGTTAAAAAGAGTAGTAAGAGGTGGAGCAATAAAATCTGCAGCTATCTTTAAAAAGAAAGGTTCTACGTTGTCCGGACCAGCCGGCTTTTTAGGATCTAGCTTGGTTAAGACTTCACGAACAACATCAACAGTAAAAGGAGTAAAACTGAAAGGGTTTTCCAGACCACATTGTTCTGAGTCACCGACTGTGGTGTTCACAGAAGCAGAGTTAGTGACAGACTCAAATAGAGAACCACAGGACACAAAATGCTCATTAAAACAATTTAGTATGGTGGCCCTATCCGATGCTGTGGTAAGGCACGGAGGTAGCTCATTACGGATATCACCGGTGGATATCGATTTCATGGCATTCCAGAATTTTCTAGGGTTGTTCAGGTTCTTTGTGGTAATTGACAGATAATACTTAGATTTAGCACTTTTGACATGTGAAGTGAAGCTATTTCATAGCTGCCTAAAACAGTCATTCTACCTCTGAGCCTGATTTCCTAGCCTTTGCCCAGGCCTTGTTTCTCTCATGTAGGAGACTACTCTCTGGTTTTCTGCTAATTCAGCAGAAAACCAAGGATTGTCTCGTCCCTTTACTCTAAATGTACGGAGGGGTGCATGTCTATCAATGATCTCCATAAAACCAAGATAAAAATAAGACCATGCAGTTTCTACATCAGCACACAAATCGATTTTTCCCCAATCAAACCCAAACAGATCATGAACAAAACCCTGCTTCACAAAATGTTTTATGTCTCTCTTAATGATAATACGAGGCTTAACCTTTTGGACTTTTGTGTCCCTAATTGTGGCTACAACACAGTGGTCACTCAGATCATTCGCAAATACTCCCACAGATAAGTATTTATAGGGAATATTAGTTAAAATGAGATCAATTAGGGAGGATTTATTAGGGGACTTAATATTTGGACGAGTAGGACTGTCAACAATCTGAGTAACATTTAAAGAGATACAAAGGTTTTTAAAATCCTCTGACACTGCAGTTAACCAGTCCCAGTTAAAATCTCCAAGTAGCACTATTTCCTTGTAGTCTAGTTGCGATAAAAGATTTGCTAGCGAAGACAAGGAGTCCTTGACAGCTGAGGGGGGTCTGTAACAGCCCACCACCATGACCTGTTGACCCTTTGCCACTTCTATATTTAAGGCTAAAAATTCGAATTGCTTACTGATAGATTTGGAAACTAATGTGGTTACACTGAACTTATTCTTAACATAAATGGCAAGGCCACCACCTTTATTAGGCCGGTCGGTACGATACGCATTATAACCATTTAAGGCAATGTCAGAGGCCAAAATAGATTTATTTAGCCATGTTTCTGATAAAACAATGACGTCAGCGTCAGTCGAGCTCGCCCAGATACGGACTAAATCTAGTTTACCTAACAGACTGCGCACATTCAAGTGGATGAAACCCAACCCAGTCCTAGCTTTAAAATCAGCAGGAGTAGCGATCTGACTACTACTACTGGGCGGACCAGGGTTAGGTTGTACATTTCCTGACAGTAATAACAACAAAAAAACCAGGCATCTTTTCCTCTTAAGCGACACACATACATTCTCATCTACTTTAGAAACACCGGAAAAGTCTGTGAGAGTGTGATTAGAGCTTAAGAAGCAGTCCTGAAGAACCATCATCGCAGGAAAACAAAAAAGACAAACATATTTTGTCGAGCAGATTGTCTGTGACAAGGCAACCGGTAATTGTTTGTGCAACACATCCGAACCTTTGCAGGGGATGCCCACTGCGGGTGGCAGAACAGACCTGAATCCAGTAGACTTCTCAGAATGACTAGAGATCTTCTCATAGTCCAAAACAGTTAACAGGCACAGCAGAATCCCGATATGGGCCATTTTCCCAGACCAGCACACAGTATCCGCGATGTTCCTGGAGCAAAATCAGCACAGCAGCAAAGGACAGGCGAAAACAGCAGCGTGGAAGCGCTCCGGTCCCTCCGTGGTATCCCCGGGTGAAAGCAGGCCTCTGCAACAGCAGAACCAGGACAGGTGGAAAGCAGACCCCAGCCGTGGTAAAATCCTCCTCCGCACAGCAGCACACGCCCGGTGGAAGCAGGCCAAGCCCGAAGCGTGGATCCACTGTATGTAGCCTTCCCTCAATGCATTCATATTGAGTTTACTGCCCACATTTATCAACTGAGGTAATACTGCAGAGTGGGGGGTAGGGCTGAGCGATTCATCCATTTTAAATCGAAATCGCGATTTGAAATGATGCAATATCAAATCACAAATGCAATATCAAATCACATTTTTTTTTTTTTTATTTAAAAAAGATAAGTGTTCTAGATGGTTTGGTGAAACAAACCATCTGAGTCAGGTTAGTAATGCTCCATCACATGTTTTACATCTATTACAGGGTGAATCTTAAACTGAAGCTTGACTTTAAAGCAACCCAATGGAAGTTTCATGTAAGTTTAGTTCTTTCACTCGTAGCTCGGGCTGCGGGGGTGCTAGAAACGGGAGCACGATGTGACCTTCCTAGCCGGAGATATGGCCGCATTTTACAATAAACTTCCATTGGGTCGCTTCAGAACAAATATGAGAAATGGAATCGCTGTCAGAAAAATCGCAATTAGATTATTTCCCCAAATCGTGCAGCCCTAGTGGAGGGTAGATGGATTATATCCAGCCTCAGGCCCAATTCCAAACCACACCCTACCCACTCCGTGTCGGAGCTTTGGGACGGCCTCCTCTCTCTCCGGCAGAAACAGGAAGTGCCGCAACTATAGGTAACAACGGTTACAAATCAGCATCTCTTGGACAACAAATTAAAATGTATAACTAATATAAAACTCCAAACATCAATAATGGTGTTACTTTTTTGTAAAGCTCTTTTAGTTTTAAACCTGATGTGTATAAGCTTCTTAGTTTTTGCAACAGTCTGTAAATATACACAACTTTATAATAAAATGCACACATTTACCTTTTTCTAGACTAAACACAGGTTTGATCCTAAGTTAAAAACATATGAGGTCATCGTGAGGTTGTTAACATCGCAGTTTATCAGTGGATGTTTGCTGGAACTACTTGTAAACAGCTTGTTTCCTGACGGACACACACAGCGTTGAGACTGGTTATGTAGTGCAGCAGGTGAAGTCAGCACCGATGCAGACTTGCTGTTTGAGGGCTTGATAACCCACTCCCCCTCCACACTCGTTGGTTTGGAACAGCACTTAATGTGGCGGACCCTCCGCGCAAACGGAGGGGTAGGGTGTAGGGTAGGGGCGGTTTGGAATTGGGTCCTTCTCATCTGTCTGCAAGAACTGCTGTGCATAATCAACCAAAACATGTGAGAGCTGCCTTCTCTGCAGGCCTCGTCCATGACAACACAAACAATGCTATGTTCCTGTTCAGTGGCCGGCCTGTTAACCCTGCCTCCTCCAGTAGAATGTGAAAACCCTTTGTCTTCCATTCTCGAAAAAATCAATACAATTCAATCTCATTTTAACAATGATACTGTACTTTCAGGCTTATTAGAAATCTCTCTGCACAATCACATTGTTTCCTATATGTGCCTGTCTTTCAGCCCCAAGTCCTTCTCTCACCTCTCGCTGTGATTCTGATGGATGATTTGTGCGACACCTTCAAGCTTTTTAACATCCTGTTGAAGCTTCTTTTTTTTGTCCACATTCTAATGCACGTCGGTCCTATCATCGGAGTGGGATCCTCCTCTGGTGTTCTCTATGAGGTTTCTTAGATTTTTTAATTTCTGAAAAAACTGCAGGGCTCTAAGGACAGAGGGCTCTAAAAACAAATGTGTACTTTGTGATATTGGGCTATAAGAATATAATCTGATTGATTTGAGATGCCGTTTGTTCAACCTATTTTTAAAAAGAAGCCTCCTTGATCCAACCTAATAGAATAAGTACACACCTAAACAGAAACTAACATTTATCTACAACATTTTGAAATGTTTTACTTCAAAGCTCCTTGAGGTCATTGAAGGACAAATGTAATAGCAAAATTATTGAATTAAAATATGAGTTCAGCAGCCAACACAACACAGAACCAGCATGCCTAAAAGTGAAATGGCATCCTCAAGTGGGTTAACAAAGGCAAACAGTCTGTCTTGCCTGACCTGAATGATATCAATCTTGGTTAGCAGCTCAATAACTGGAATGGGATCTCATATCTGCTCTCAATCGGCTCTCCCACATGCTTCCTCTTGGCTAGCCGGTTAGCCACTGAATTCCTCACCACTGCTTGGCTGATGACACGTAGATAGTTGTATTTTTTAGTTAAGCCTAACAACATGACCGGGCTGCTATTATGAAACAGATGTCACATCATTTGGGATGGCTAAATTCAGACAAAACCTAGGTGCTTTTTATTGTTCTTTGTATGTTTGTCTTTTAAGTCTCAAGAAAACCTGTGTGTAGGAGCCAAAATGCTTGTTTTTGCCTTACTTATTATTTGTATTATTATCTTGTATTTCTGTTTGCATCGCATTTAATTCTTATTGTTTATCACTTCCGGCAATGGTCACGTGGGTGTGGTTTATTGGTATTTAGTCACCTGTTGGATGCCGGTTGGGAGGATATGATGTAGGAAGAGGGTGAATTTGGTCCGATACTTTCTGTTGACCGTCAGGTCTGGAGTTGTATATTGTTTGTTTTCGTCTTTATTAAACACCATGGACTACAAATGACTACGGACTCTTTCATGGAACGCGTCACAGCAAAGAGCACTTTTTAGCCTCTCAGCAGCTAACTCATAGGGAGTTATTGCCGCTACACTGGGTGTAATCTTTGACTAGAATCTGCACCTTGAGCAACAATTAAATAGGCTTGTGCAAACACGTTTTTCTCACTAGGACCATGCTCTTTTACTCCTCACTCAGCCTGCAGCCAGGCTGCTAACTGAAACCACCTGTGGATCCCACAACACATTCCTCCATAGGAACTATTTCCTAGAGGGGAGATTTCAAGAAACTTTTCCTAGCCAGGAAAGTTGTATGTTGCTGTTCGGATGTATTTTCATTGTCTTAAAAGTGATAGACGAGTTATTCTGAAAGATGTGCCCGTTTTATTCCATGTGTTGAAGCAGAGTGATTCTTGATAGCAGAACGTCAAGGTCGTGCCATATTGGTGTTCATGTACATGGTGTCATAATTAATGTATTATGTTAATGTTGTTGCTAAAACATTCTGACGGTTTATTTCTCTGTCTGGGTCAATGCGGAGCTCCAAGTCCTGCTAGAGGTTTTATTTCTTTTTGTATTCTTTTTTTTTAATTAAGTACAGGCCAGAGACACAAACAAGATTTGAGTTTTATTACTTAAGTTAGATCTCTAGCAAGAGGCAGAGGTAGGTCTTTGCATATTCCTGCTACTGTATGCTAAATAGATGAGAGGAATTTGTCACTAATCATGCATCTCATTGAGCATTCCCTACACAATCCAATTTAATCATAGGGGTTTAAAAGGGATAATAGACTTTCAAAAATCAGAACTCAGGGGTTTAAAAAACAGTACGTCCTCCAATTTTATAATGCTGCCCACTCACCAGATGTAAAAGATGAAGAGGAAACCCGGTGCTGAGATAGCCAACTCCAGTTTACGCCAGTCTCTTATAAGGTACGCCACTCCTGCCAGCAGAATGTAGCCCACACCGAAGAAGTAGTCTGTGATTATTCCAGCCAACATCCGCTGCTTGGACCCCGTCCACTCCGTGCCTGCATGAGCCACAAACAGGACAGGGACACATGCATGACACTGTGTACAACAATAAAGAAACTACATGTAAAAGTAAGAGCATCAGCCCGGACCATTCGCCTACCCATCATCAGGTTTTCTTTCTCAGACTTTGTAAAGCTTGTCCAGTTCCCAACACTCACTGTTATTTACTGTTCCGAAGGATTGTAGGACTTCTCATTACTAACTGGGCCTTTTGAGAAGGAAGGTTGTTTTTTTTTGGTCAAGCTAAACCACTCCTCTTCAGACCGACCCAACTATCCATTCACCACCACCAGTGTCTAAACCCCATGGGGGTTTCATCGGATCAGTTCTACCCTTCCGAATGATACTTCCTGCACAACGCGGCCTAATCGCCAAAATCACCATTACATTCATTTGTCAATCAATCAATGTTTATTTATATATTTGTGTATCTCTGCAATAAATATGTATTCTTACATCAAAACCGTCTCTCCTGATTGAACTGTATTAGGTTAGTTGAAAGCAATAATATTAAGTTGAATCTATTTTATCTTGATATTATTGCTTTCAACTAACCTAATACATTTATGTGAAATCTGTTGACATTATACATTTGATTAAAGTCAATGTTTCAGTTTCTTCAGTGTATAATGAAAGCTTGAAAAGGACCTAGATTACGATAAAATAGTAATAATTGTATTCTATCTGTATTGTTTTATATAAATAATATATACCGATACCGATTATTAGTAATCAAGGAGACCGATAACCGATATTTGGAACCGATATACATTTGCAGTAAAATCAGAAAATCTTGGTGTCAAAATGTAGAATAACACAAACTCCAACACAACTTCTTTGAAATGCATTTAAGCATATATTAAGTTTAATGAACTTTTAAACATCTTACAACTGGTGTCTATCTTCCATACAATCCCAATACGCTGCTAGCAACTGCAAAACACTAGTGCTAGCTAATGTTTTGCAAACTATTAAAAGTGAGGCTATTACAGTAGACCTAACATTAGTCTAGTAGCCTCACTTCTAATATTTTGCTAAACATTTGCTAGATACATGTTGGCTAGCTAATGAGCTTCACATATCAACCTGAAAAACTGCGAGCCTTTAGGCCCCTACAGACGGCGGCGTGCGTTGACTCTTCAACGCTTCTGTCCATTCACTTTGAATGGGGTGACGTCACGATTCGCCGAACTGCATTGTGGGAGCAAAGCGTAGCTTTTCTCGCGGTGCTTTCTGCAAAAGTAGAGCAATGTTCTACTTTTGACGCTTCGACCGAGGCGTCAAATCCCGTTTATGCAAATCTGCCAGTACAAGCGCTAGCCAATCAAACCGTGTGTATGCTGGGAGAGCCAGACCGCAGTTCATTTCCTCATATGCCAAAAAAAGGAGGAGAAAATAATCGTAGCGGTAGGGAATCACCCGGTGCTTTATGGTCAGGGGAGGAGGAGCCGGGCATGGAGGGAGGTGGCAGAGACAGTGGGTGAAACTGGTAGGTTTTCACCTGTTTGGGCAGTTTATATCCAGTGTACTTCGTTTGAATGGACAGCTAGCAGGCATAGACAGTATTTAGCCAGCATGGAATGTTGCGTAAAATAGCACCATAGACATTAATGTCATAAATGTTCATCATATAAAGTGTGACATGTAAAATCTTTTATGCAATTGACAGGAGAGATTCATGTGATTGGTTGTTGGTCGCGTTGCTCGCGTAAACTCCCCAAGCTCAAGACACGCCCACTGCCAAGCGGCAACGCACGCCGCCGTGTGTAGAGGCCGTACTCCGCTGCGAGACGCTGCACGCACCCCCAACTCTGACTGACTTCCCGCGTCCCTGTGTAACTGGGAAACTGATAGAATTGGATCATAAGATCGTGGTGTTTTTGGAACTTCAGCTGAGGGGATAGGGATGTTTATTGAACTTCGGTTTAACACATGTATGGCTCTGCCGCTCAGCGCTGCTGCTTGCTTCACGGTACGTCCACACAGCAGCTTTAAACGAATCTTCTAACGCTTCCAACGCTTCTCTGCCCATTGACTTTGAATGGGGATGACGTCACTTTGCCTCGCTTTTCACTGAACTGCATTGTGGGGGAGCGAAGCGAAGATTTCCAGGATTTTCAGGATTCAAAAGTTGAGCAATGTTCAACTTTTGAAGCTGAGCTGGAAGCGTCAGCCAATCAAATCCTGTGTATGCAAATCTGACAGTACAAGCGCTAGCCAATCAAACCACGTGCAAGCTGGGAGAACCAGACCGCAGTTCATTTCCTCATATTCCAAATGAGAAATTACGGGAGCAAATCACCCGACACGACCAGACTATTTACCGGGATACAAACCGGAGGAACCAGGCATGGAGGGAGGTGGCAGAGACAGTGGGTGAACCTGGTAGGTTTTCGCCTGTTTGGGGAGTTTATATATATATATATTGCTCGCATAAAATCCCCGGGTTTTTTTGCTTTGTATGTCGGGGGCGGGAGATTCATGTGATTGGTTGTTGGTCGCGTTGCTCGCAAAAAATCCCCAAGCTTTCAGACACGCCCAGCTCCAAGATTTTCAAGATTTTTTCAAAGCTGCTGTGTGGACGTACCGTCAGTCTGTGTCTGCGTTCTTTCGCACCTGCCTGTAATCTTAGAAGGTCCCGCCTCTCTGGCTGGCTCCCGCCTGGAAAATCTTCAGTAATAGCCTATCAGATAGCGCTGTGGGCGGGACATTGCTCGTGTACACAGAGTGGTGACTGCAGCCAGAGAAACGGCCGCATCAGAGCCAAAGTTTTATCAGCAATTTGATTAAAAAAAAGGCCGATACCGATAATCGGTCAAATGCGGAATATCGACCCCTAATACATATACAGTGAAGGAAATAAGTATTTGATCCCTTGCATATCTTGCAGCGACGTGCAGTCAGGGGAGGCAGAGCCTCACCTGTCATACTCAAATGTAAAGGAAAAACAACTAAAGAAAAGCTAAATAGTAATAATAATAAAAATGTCTCCACTGATCTGTGTTGTAAGTGTGATTTGTGTATGATTCCAATCGCTTTTTATAGTCAAAATCAGCAAATTGGCCGAGCTCCGCTACAACTACATGGGAGCGATGAGGAATGAGGCAGGGACGAGCTCTGCCTCTCGTAAGCCCACAGTAACTGGCTGGAGCGCGGGCACTAATGTAGCGCCGGCACTTATTTTGAGAGCGCACTCAAGCCAGTTACTGTGGGGTGAGCAAGCGGCAAACTGTGGGGTAGAGCCGTGAAGCCAATACGGAAGTGCCACACACTGCAGTTCATATATTGGCCGATAGGCGATGGCTGCAGAAAGGAGCAATTTCCATAGACCCCCATGTTAAAATGCCCAACTTTGCAGCAGAAAAAAACATGTTTCTACCCCTGGCTCCATACATTTTTATTATCGATATAGTTAGATTCCACCTTCATGATTATGGATCTGTGAGTGAATTGTTTTCTAACGCGACCCTTTTATTTATATTAGGTCTAAGTTTGTGCACACATTAGGGCGTGGTCACGTTGATTGACAGATACGTGCCTCACTGTCAGCTAACAGCAACTTGTCCACTCTGCTACTACGTTAGTTAGTTGTAGTTACTGTACTTGACCCTTTAGCTGTGTTCGTGGTGATCGTGCCTGTTACGGAATATTGTTACAAATACCAGATAATTAAAATGTCGTGCTGTGCGCTTGAATGTACTAACAGAACTTCCAAGAAGTCTACTTTCAGCTTTTTTCGGTGAGTAAAATGATAATATTATACATGTTAACCCTGTTTTATCAGGTGTTTGTGTGCTAGTTAGCTTAGCTTGTTATGTAGCTTATTAGTCAGCTAAGGACGTAACCCTTTATACATATATATAGTTTAGTTTATGATTCAGCCTTGGGTAAGACTTTTATACTATATGGCTATGACGCCCATAATGCTAAACGGGAGCAAATGTGAAAAGGGGACCCAATTATCCCAGTGGGGCCGCCGGAGTCCACGCCACCGAAGCTAACGGGGCTGCAGGGAGCTAGCTCGCTAGCGCGTCCCGGCCATAGGTCCCGGCGCCCGTAGCTAGCCCCCTGGGGCTCCGTTAGCTTCGGCCAGCGGCGGAGTCCGGCGTTATAACTGGAGATCAAGGAATGCATCGAAACGCGGACTTGGTTCGCCTGTAGCCCGCTGTAGTATTAGCTAAATAAATGATGTTGAGCAAGGTTTATTAAGCTGAACACCGCCACAATTATTCTGCTATGTATCGGTACTTATTTTATTTTATTAACGTGTGAATGACAAGCATTAAGAACAATACCAAATAGCTAATTATCTTGCAGATTGTCTCGTTTGATTATGAATGTAACGTTTATATCGTGGAACTACACTGTTTTATCAAAAACCACGCAGTGACTTGGTATGCATGTATTTCAGCAGGAAATGTGCAACCTAGATGACATTTACCAACACAGACTATATAGAAATATTTGTAAAAGTTTGTTCGTTACTAAGTGAATATGGCATTAACCCTCCTGTTGTCTTCGGGTCAAATCTGACCGATTTACTACTTTCATCAATCACTGTGTTGTTAGCATAGGTTGTTAGCTTAATACTGAGAGCATGTTAGCTTAGCTTCTTAGCCTGAGCTAGGTCTGGAACGTCACGCTCGTTGGCAGCAGGTCCCGCCCTGTCCCGCCTCGGCTCCGCCTCTTTGCCCTTATTTGGAGCAGGCTGGAGAAGGCGGGAGTTAGACTCTGACGTCACTGTCGAGCCGTTAGTAGCCGTCTCCGCCTACTTAGGGCTTCACGGCAACTCTTCAGAATCCTATGGGTGACGTCACGGACCCTACGTCCATTTATATATACAGTCTATGGGGTGAGGTGAGGCACAGATGAGCTCTGCCTCACCTCAGAATGCGTCACCCCACAGAAACTGGCTGGAAAGCGGGCCCGAAGCGCATGCCTGCACCATCTCACTGTATGTCAGCAATGTAATGTTTGTAGATCCCTTTATTATATGTGTCCTCGCCATCCATAGTCTCTAAATAACTTATTTCACGTATATATGATATTTAGGCTCGCTGGTCTCATCATACAACGGCAATGAAAAAAGCACCAGGGGAGGCAGCCATAACCTCTGCCGCACTGAAGGGGGCGCACGTGAGCCCACAGGTTCTTGTTGCTCCTGTTATTCTACGCAGAGACGGTAGACGCAAACAACAAGCTAGACTTTTGAAACTAAAGGAAGATAAGGAGGACTTTTACAAAAATGTAATGGAGATTGTTGTCCAGAAGGATAGCATGGACTTCATCTTCAAGTCAAGGTAAGACCACAATTGTAATGAAAATGGGATCTTACTAAGAAAGAACAATCCAATATTTAGATTTGGGGTATCCTTTTGTTGAACAGTCTGTTTAAAATGAATCGAAGCATCAGACTAAAAAAGCTTTTGAAAATAACCGAACATTTCGATTAAGGTCAAAATATAATATTTGTAAATCTGACTCTGAAAGAGTCAGTGCCTCACCAGCCATGAACCTCACCGCACGTCACTGATATTTTGTAAGTTTGCCCACTTAATTAACAGGTGAACTTACAAAATCGGCAGGGGATCAAATACTTATCTCCTCCACTGTATATACGTATAGATAGTACGCCCAAGTATATTTCGCGACCCATTTGTTTTTTTTTAAAGTTATTATTATTTTGTATTGTGAACGCAACACTGTGCAAATGTGGGTCTGCCTCACACAGGGTGACTGGCTGTCTACATGTGGTCTGCCTCACACAGGGTGACTGGCTGTCCACATGATGTGGCCTGCCGACATGGCCACTTTCATACAGATCATAAATCAAAGCCCTTGATTGGTCTGTGTGTGTCATTCAAGCTCGGGATAACCTCAGCTCATGTGAGGTAAAGGACTCTGAGTGTTTAGATAGTTAACTTAGTCTAAGTTATCTCAGTGGTTCTCAAACGGTTTGGTCACCATTTATGTAAACACATATTTCCATTTGAGGGGGGAGTGATTAGTCAAATATGCATGAATAATACAAATAAAATGTTAACTAGGTGAAAAAATGTAAGATACACTTTTAAAACTTGTTGAGAGCTAAAACTAGTCTTTGCTGCTGCCTCAAAGAGGAGCAGGGGGAGAGGAGGGAGACAGGAGAGGCTGGTTCAGGAGCCCAGACACACTCATTATAAATGAACCAAAAATAAATAAATAAACAAGTTTCAGTGTTTTTTCATATTGGATATGGTATGTTATTGGTTATGGCCATGATTTTATGATTATTGAAATGTATACAGTTCTGTTTCATATGGGTGTAGTCTCTTTATGTCCCCCTCTAAGTGCACCAGATTGATGCATTTAACTCCAACATTTTAAAGAAAATCTTCCCGGGGGAGCATGCCCCCGGACCCCCCTAGAGGATTTGAGGTCCACCCCCACTTAAGATCACATGGACAGGTCCTAAATACATTTACAATTGTATTTAAATAGTAACCCATCTCCATATGTTTATTTGTGGGTAGTAGATTTAAACTACAGGGCTATCACTATGGGCAGCAACGCTGTAAATATTGACAAATAAATCCAGCAAAATGGCACAAAAAACAACTGGTAGTTGCCTGGCTGAGTGTATAATTCCCGGCATGACTCATTGTTTCGGTCCGGCCCTGGCTGTACCTGTTCGCTCTGCTATCGCGTGAAGGGTCTGCTCACAAGTGACCAACAGAAAGGTTCATGTTAATGTTGTTGTTGCACGTCAATGACAATCCTGCGGCCGTACCTGCAACAAGACAACATCTCCCTGAACTCGCTTTTTCCATGTAAACAAAAGGGGAAAACGGTTGTAAAGAATAATGATCAGACAGCATGTGATGAAATAAAACCTTTTTAGAAAGTAATGCTGGAGTCAGATCCCATAAACAAGTAGCAAGGTGTTACTTTATCCATTCGATAGGGCTCTAAAGATGGATATGTGTCAACAAACGTACTTATCAGCTAAGCTCCCGAACACAACAGCTCCAACCAGCAGGCCGAACATGTACACCGAGGAGCCCATGTTGTTCAGGCTGGCATCCTCACACACCAGGTCCCACTGCAAGGAAACACACACAATCGTTTCAGACTGAACATTCGTTATTTTGAACTCCTAAGACTGACAATATAATCCTAGAAATTGGTTCCATAGAGAAAATGGAATATTTGAACCCTCTTTTTATCATCACCCGCACACAAAGCAACATTTAAACTCTGCATTTAAACTTGCTGTGGACGCCTGTTTGAATAGAGCACAAGTGTCTCCTCGGCTGTGTGAAGGAGAGGGTAAATAATGATGGGTTCTAAGGGGCATTTCCTTTTGCATCATTATTATAATAAGATTTCAATTTAAGTTTCCAAGAAGGGGTACATTCTTGACCACATTTGATTTGTGTCCCCAGTAGGATGACCCATTTCTGTTGTGAACATTCTTTGAGCCCAACTTCATGTAAAATATGTCGTCATCTAAAGGGCCTTTACACCACCTCCTCTATTGCAGTGTTTGTCTGGAGAAGTTTTTCTGAGCGCTGCCCACAAAGTTAAAAATATTTCACTCTGACCTTGATTGCCGCTGAACTTTTGATGTACAACCAATCAGATTTCAGCTGTGCTAAGCAGCACAAGCTAGCAGGGAGGGTAACCATAGAAACAAAACTTAACAAGCTTTTTCTCATTATGAGGAAGAGTGCACAGGGAGCTAAAAGCAAACCGTGCATCTTGTGAAGTCAGCATATTAACTATCCAAAACTGGGAAAGGTGGTGAAAGGGACTTCCTGAGCAATGGAGTTTTGTTCTTGTTGTAATAAATGCACATTACATGGATCGAACAGCATTTGTTCTTGGGGCTGTACAGATACTTGCTCTGTTGGACAACCATCAGCATTATATTGATGTAAGAAGCCAATCCTGGATGGCTGCAGAGCTGCACACATCTTCAAGTGCCACAGTGGAGGACGGCCAACCCCACACGTTGCGCCGGGTGACCCTTCCAATCGCATCACTGAGGGCTGCAGCTGCCCACCCCTCAGATTCATGTCTGACAGAAGATGGGAGGGGGACCGGGTGAGTGGAATGACCAGAAGATGCATGCACCGCAGGAGTCTATCTCTCAGACTCTCGCTTAACCCTGTCTCAGGTATCACCCCTGCCCACTGAAATAAAACGTCTGAGCTGCTCCACATTCCTTAGATGCATGGAGTCCTCATGGTAAACACATCTTGTGAAAACTTAAATATTCAGTCAAATCAAATCCTGAATTGTAATGCTGCCCGACAAACGGTTTGTTTTTCACTCACCTCAGTTACTATGGTGCTTTGGAAGGTCTCTGTGCTGTAATCCCAGCCCCCCTGACACTTCTCAGAGGGGTGTCCATCGCCCAGACCTGCATCCCCGCTGAGGTTCAGAGGAACCGTGCATGACAGCTCGGACTGGCCGTAAAGGGAGGACGGACTACTGAAGGTGAAGTTCAAAAAGACCTGAGGGCCCACTGAGGAATGGCATAAATGCGGAGGAACGGCCCCAGTGAAGACAGAGACCAGCATGTGGAATGCCAGAAAGATTTGAGGTAGACATATCCATATATACAAGGTCTTCTGGAACTTCCCAAAGCCGCCAATAAGGCAGAGAATTTCATCAAAGTTCATTTTCTGGCTTTATGTAGATGTACCCTGATAATGTGCTACTCTATAATTGATCAAGTCCAAATCCTAAAATGTTGCTGAATAAAAAAAACAGATGAAAGCAGAGGGCCAAGTGTCAGCCAGATGGATGAAATAAAAGGCTGAAATGATGGTCTTTACCACGCTGATGATTGAAAGGGAAAGGGGCCTCCTTCAGATGCAGTCACAGATGTGTTGTGCTCCAGTGTAAGGGTAACCTCTGGCTACATGCAATGAACTGTGCTGCTCTCTGAAAGTTACTCAACCTCTGTGGGAGTGATGGGAGTGTGCTAAGGCAGGGGGAGGGGTTCCTCTCTGACGGACGGGCTGCTGGTTGAGCATGGCTCAGCTGCTGCTCTCACATAACAACACAAAACCATTCACAAAACTGGAACATAGCTCCCAGGGAAATGTGAGAAATGTTTGGCATTCTTCGATGAGGTGTAGGGCCCCAGTATTCAAGTTGCATAGTGTGAAGAGTCAACAGATTCTATTCTATTTAAGGGTTTATACTTTCAAAGCCAATACACATAAAAAAAGTTTAAGAACAATTTCAAAAATACTGTTCACTTTGTGCCAAGGTATCTCAGCACATACCGACCCACATGGTAACAACCACAGCCAGTTTCCGACTCTTTCATCCAAACCCAAAATGTGTCAATGCCTCATCAATCAATAAGCCCCCCCCCCCCCCCCCCACTGACACTTTATCTCAGCCACATCATAGAGTCTATGCAGCATTAATGCACCCAATGTACAACAATATCTGTTTTATTTTGTTATTACTGCCGATTTTTATTTTTATTCCATATTGTATTCCTTTGTATTACATTGCAATGTAAATATTGTTATATTCATTTTTTTAATTATTTGTAATATTTTTTCTAGTTTTCTATCTGTGTTTCAATTGTTGTTTTAATTTTATGTATGCACCAGGACACCTAGTCAAATTCCTCGTAAGTGTAAACCTACCTGGTAATAAACCTGTTTCTGATTCTGATTGTGATAACATATACTGCATTTGGACTAACAAAGGTGAAAACCAAGAACTGAACACACAAATGAATATTGACTGGTAATTTAGTCTTGACGTTTTATCTGACATTAGCAGCATGATATGTGGACACAAAGCAGGAATTATAGCCCAACAGACCGAGCAGTGCGCAGGTTAGGAATCATTCAATGTTTTGGGAAACACATATTCATGGACTTTAATCCACTTCACTCTTTAGATAAGTTGTTCACTGAGGACTCTGCACATCACCTGAGGAATTGTGTAATCCCTGCTATCTGCAGCAGAATCAATGAAAGGGCAGATATGTATTGGCTTCAAATTCCCTGCTGCTGACTATTGCACTGGGGTAGCAGGGTCTTCAATTGTTGTAGCATGAATTTTAAAAGTATCACACAATAGTTTGAGACTTTTTTTGTGTTGGGGGGCGTTGAGTTAAGCAAAATAAAAATGTATTTTCTGATATGTATTTAAATTATTTTGGAATTTTTGTAGTTAATATTATTATTATGATAAATAATACACACAACATGGATACAGGATATAGGGCTGCAGCCCTTACTAAAACTGGTTGATACCTAAAATGAAAGTGTTTCCCAGTTCTAAAGGGATATACGCAAGGGTGCACATAACTGGTACGCAGGTACGCATGCGCGGCACACATCTGAATTGCGTAACGTCACTTGTGTCACTACCATAGACTGTATATATAAATGGACGTAGGGTCCGTGACGTCACCCATAGGATTCTGCAGAGTTGCCGTGAAGCCCTAAGTAGGCGGAGTCGGCTACTAACGGCTTGACAGTGATGTCAGAGTCTAACTCCCGCCTTCTCCAGCCTGCTCCAAATAAGGGCAAAGAGGCGGGACAGGGCGGGACCTGCTGCCAACGAGCGTGACGTTCCAGACCTAGCTCAGGCTAAGAAGCTAAGCTAACATGCTCTCAGTATTAAGCTAACAACCTATGCTAACAACACAGTCTATGCTAAAAACCCAGCTTGCAGTCATTTTTCTCCATAAATGTTCCCACATGTTGTGAGCATCAACTTTAAATCTTT
Source organism: Harpagifer antarcticus (assembly GCA_902827135.1). Taxonomy (NCBI): domain Eukaryota; kingdom Metazoa; phylum Chordata; class Actinopteri; order Perciformes; family Harpagiferidae; genus Harpagifer; species Harpagifer antarcticus. The sequence continues at coordinate 443,284 of CADEHL010001013.1, forward strand.
TGTCAACAAATAAAAAACATCTTAATTTCCTTACGACAACATTTTGTTTATAACACCACTACATTAACAATAAGCATAGGAAAATGATAAATGTCAACATTTAAGATTGTGCTTTTACTCTTTATTTAATCAGATCTATTTCACATTGAAAAAGTGATAAATACACAAGCCACATTGAAAGTTACATCTTGCATTTTATGAAAAGTAAAGGTTATGAATCATTTTATGACTTAAGTACACTAGAAAATAAATTAAAGATGTGCAACAACTGTATCAGTAATTAAAATGATATAACTTATGTACAGGGTTGGGACGGCTACTTGCCAAAAACACAACCAGTAACTTCATGTGAGTATCAAGATATAAAAGTAATGTAACCTGATGACTTTCTTTTTCTTTTGGATTACCTCAATATCAAATGCAATGCAAATAAACACAGGAGAGAAGAAATATTAATATGATTTTTTTTTACTTAAATGTATAATATAATACCATAAAGCAGATTCAGGCAGTAGGTGTATAGATTCACAATTAAAGTATTAGCCTACAGAACAGTACCGCTTCCAGAGAAGAGATACAATTTGATCATTTTACAACAAACACTATATGCTCTTTTTAGGTTTTGAATAAGATTTAAGATGTAATCCTGAGTTTCCCTATTATTAAAAAAAGTAAAACTAATCTGATTACATCTTTTCCTATGTAATTTAGGATTACACTTTCCTTTTTTTCTATACGATCTTGATTCGTGTTAGATGTAATCCATTACTGCCTAAGCCAATAAAAGTCATAACCTTTGGAAAATTGTGTCAAGTTATAAATTCATGCAGACTCTAAGACATATTGAACAGTTTTCCATATTCTTACTCGTTTGGCAATGAAGAGTTTTTTAACTTTGACACACAACTTATGAAACTATCTACAAAAACATGAATATGGAGGAGGTTGCAAATGTGGTTTATGGATCTGTTATGACCTGGCTCAAAAGGCCACAACAAAGAGGAGACACACCATGTCAATGGTTATCAAAATGTGTTTATTTACAAGAAACAATCCAAATTAGATGAAGTGCAACGATAGTTAAAGCATGAGGTGTGGACGACAGTGGTATCAATAGTGTAAATGCAGGGTGAGGGTTGCATGAATGTGTATGTGTGAGAGTGTTGAGGTGCACAAAGTAAAGTAACAACAAGTCATACTCAACAACACCGGGACCTGTACGGGAAAGCAGAGAGAGAACAGAGAGGAGCAGAGAGGCTCTAAATAGCTGCAGGACACCAGACCCAGGTGCCCTGAGTTACTGCAATCAATGCACACAGCAAACACCAATCACCAATCACCAATCTACTGATGCACCCACAGGGGCATCACAGCCCCCCCCTTAAGACGGGGCCCCACAGGGATCCCCAAAACAACACCAAATATCCAGAACCAGAGAGACTTCCTACCCCACCGGGGCACGAGAGAGAGCATCCGCCACAACGTTGTCCTTGCCCTTAATGTGCCGAATGTCCAAACTATAGGACTGCAGGAACAGGGCCCACCTCATCAGCCGTCGGTTCGGACAGTTAAGTGAACAGAGAAAGGTAAGGGGATTATGGTCGGTATAAACTACAACTGGGCTACTCCCAAAACCCACATACACCTCAAAGTGCTGGAGGGCCCATATTAAGGCCAATGCCTCCTTTTCAATTGTGGAGTAATTGAGTTGGTACGAATTAAACTTCTTTGAGAAGTAACAAACTGACTTATCAATACCCTCAACCTCTTGCAGCAAAACCGCACCTGCCCCAACATGACTAGCATCAACCTCCAGTTTGAACTGCTCATCGAGGCGTGGCGCAGCGAGAACCGGAGCACAGCAGAACAGGGTCCTCACATTCTCAAACGCTACCTGACACTGGTCAGACCAAATGAACTTGACTGTACCCTTCAGCAAATCAGTCAGGCGCGCAACCACTGTGGAGAAGTTCTTACAAAAGGCGCGATAGTACCCGACCAGACCTAGGAACCGCATGAGTTCCTTCTTAGTAGTGGGCACAGGAAACTGCAAAACGGCCCGCACCTTCGCGTCTACCGGACGAACTTGTCCCTGGCCGACCACCCGGCCAAGGTACGTCACTGTCGCCCTAGCGAACTCACACTTGGCCAGGTTAACAGTGAGATGCGCCTCAGCCAGGCGACAGAACAGAGCACCAATGCGTTTGATGTGGTCATCCCATGTGTCACTAAACACCACTACGTCGTCAAGATAAACAGCAACCCCCTCAGACCAGCTACCACCATGTTCATGAGGCGCTGAAATGTCGCTGGCGCATTACAAAGCCCAAAACTCATCACTGTATACTCATACAGACCGAAAGGTGTAACAAACGCTGAAATCTTTTGCGCACGCGCTGTCAAAGGAACTTGCCAGTACCCCTTTAACAAATCGAATTTACTGACGAATCTAGCAGAGCCCACCAAGTCAATACAGTCCTCCATCCGTGGCAACGGGTAAGAATCTGTTTTGTCACCTTATTAACCTTACGATAGTCGTTACAAAACCGCGGAGACCCATCTTGATTTGCCAACCAGCAGACTAGGCGACGCCCAACTGGAGAACGACTGTACTGCAATCTGATTGTCCAACATGTACTGGACCTCAGCCTCCAGCACCCTACACTTATCTGCAGGACAACGATAAAATCGCTGCTTAATTGGAAGACTGTCCCCCACGTCGATATCATGCTCCACGAGAGTTGTGCGCGATGGCGTATCGCCGAACAGTACCACAAACTTCCCGATTAAAGCCGCCAATTCATTTCCCTGTGCTGCCGGGTAAGTGACTCAACAAGCGATCCAATTGGCATAACGACTCCGAATTCCTCAGCCTACCAGACATAACAGGTTCATCTGGTGCCTTAACATCACACTCCTCAGCCAACCCTCGATCTGAAAGCAACAGAATCAACCATCATTATGGGGCCCACACCCAACTCTTTAGCCATGAAGCTATCCCCAACGGTATCACGAACATAGTACAGTTTCAGGAGGTTGACGTGGCACAGTTGAGACAACTTCCTTCGATTTGGAGTAGCAATCAAGTAATTTTGATCTGACACTTTACTCTCAACAGTGTACGGGCCGGTAAACTTGGCTTTGAATGGTGAGACCTGCAGTGGCATTAAAGCCAACACCTGATCCCCTGGGCTGAATTCACGATACTCTGCTTTACGGTCATAGAGTCTCTTCATATTAGCCTGAGCACCAGCTAAATTTTTCCTTGCCATTTCCACCGCTACATACAGGCGATGACGAAAGCCCTGTACATAGTCCACTAAATTTTTTAGGTGGCTCACCCTCAACCAAACCATCCTGGAGAACAGATAACACACCACGCACCTTATGCCCAAGACCAAATCATTAGGGCTGAACCCTGTACTTTCCTGAACGACTTCCCTGGACGCCAACATGAGCCATGGAAGTCCCCTCCTCCCAGTCCCTTCCCCATCTCCATACAATAAGCACGCAGCATGGTCTTCAATGTTTGATGAAACCGCTCTAGCGCCCCCTGGCTTTGGGCATGGTAAGCCGACGCACGGTTTATGCCTGACCCCCAGCTGCTGTAGATCTGCTTGAACATATGGGAAGTAAAGTTGGTACCCTGGTCGCTTGAATCACACGTGGGATCCCAAATGTGGAGATGAACTGGGTTAAAGCCCTAACTACTGGCTTCACTGAAATGGAGCGCAAGGGAAACGCTGCAGGATACCTTGTAGTCTGGCACATTATAGTAAGCATGTACGCACAACCGGACCTTAGATGGAGGCAACGGCCCCCACACAATCTATGATCAAATGCTCAAAGGTGACCAAAGGCTGGATGGGACTGAGGGGTGGCAGGCTTCACCACCTGACTTGGTTTACCAGTGAACTGACATATGTGGCATGCTTTAATATACCTTGCAACATCGCCGCGTAACCGAGGCCAGAAAAACATAGCGTAGGACACGGTCATAGGTTTTTTTATCCCCAAATGTCCACCACATCATGCGCAGTTTCCAATATCACATCACGAAAGCTACTCGGCACCACCACTTGAAAAATTGCCTCCCCCACAGCATCACCAACACAGGGCACCCACTTACGCACCAGCAAGTCCCCTGAACAAGTAGCCCTGGGCTTATGTCTCTGACCTTCTCTGCCGGTAACACCTCAGTCCACAGCAGAGAAGAGTTGAATCGTCCTTCTGGCTCCTGACCCAGTCCTCCTTGACACCGACAAAGGGAGATCTGGCAGTGAGACCACATGTACCACATTACTTTTACTACACTTCGAAACATGTGGGTCAGCAGACATTTACGGCTCTGTGCACGTGTCACAGCACAAACTGGAAACACACTTGGAAACTGCAACCACTCTCATCTGGCCCCCAGATGCCACCGGCCTGGAAACCACCAACAGGCGGTGGCACACCAGCCCACACAGCACTACCAGCGAGATCGTTGCCCAAAAAATCATATGTATCCCATCAAGTGGCAACTCGGGACGCACGCCGATAGACACAACTCCCCGCACCAGCTCGCAATCCAGCATTATTGTATGCCGTGGCACAGGGATCAAGCCCATCTCCATGCCCCTCATCAGCACAAAATCCCCTGTTTGCTGTCTCTGACGAAAAATGTAACACTGACCTCAACAATGAATGAGTATCTAGCCGCTGTATCACGCAACACCTTAATCGGCACATATTTGTCACTACCGACTACTGATACAACAGCTTCAGTGATGAACGGCTCAAAACCAGAACCCGCATCCGGGTCGGCACAAAACCGGCTTCTTATCAGGCACCATGCCCGAGCCTACCCCCAACGGTTTTTTATCCAACACGGCAGAACAACACATGGCTGGAGCATGTGGTGACAAAACGAGGCTTCCCCTTAGCTTCCAGCAACGGACACTGCTCCTCCAATGACCCCCTCCTCTGCAATAATGACATAGGTCCCCTTTGGCCCCCTCGGGTCGCCCTGTACCTACAAATCTACAGGAGGAGCCTGGTGTGAAAAACGTTTGCATCACCGCGGGCATAGCCTTTGTCTTCCTCCACGTTTCCAATCACCCCTAGAATACTTCTCAGTAAAACTGCCCTTATGTGTCAACACAAAATCGTCCGCTAATTCAGCAGCTCTAAATGCGGGGTGGAAGGTTTCTGTTCATTACAATAAGTGGCCACACGCTGAGGAGAATGTTTTTAAATTGTTCCAAGACAATGAGCTCACAAAGGCCGTCAAAACTTGCAACCTTTGCTGCCGCGCACCCACCGCTGAAAATGAGAAGTTAAATCACGGATAAACTCCACATGTGTCTGCTTATCTCCTTGACCCAACTTCTGAACCTTTGACGATACGCCTCAGGAACCAGTTCGTTAAGACTTCAACACCGCTGATTTTACTCTACCATAGTTCAAAGCATTTTCGCCACAACAGCTGAATAGGCTTCCTGTGCTCGCCCAGTGAGTACACACTGAAGTAACAGTACTCTGTCCGAATCTCTGACCAGTTTCTTACCTCTGCTATGCCGTTCAAATAAAGTGAAAAAAATGTCCGGGTCACGCTCATTGAACTTTGCACTAATCGCAAGTACGAAATGATATCGCCACTGCCTGATGCCGACCTATCACCACCATCCTCCCCTGGAGAAAACTGCCCTCTCCCATCAGCCGTAATCTAGCATGTTCCACCTCACATTTCATCTTTTCCAACCTCCAGCACCTTCTCCACCTCTAAACGCTTCTCTACCTCCTGCTGCTGACCCCTCATCTCCAACTGCAACTTCTCCTGCTCCAACTTCAACTTCTCCTGCTCCAACCTCATCTCCAACTGCAACTTCTCCTGATCAAACTGCAACTTCTCCTGCTCCACCCTATCTCCAACTGCAACTTCTCCTGATCCAACCTCAAACTTCTCTTGATCAAACTGCATGGCCAAAAGCTCCTTTTGCTGCTCGAACGTCAAACCAGCTGTCTGAACCACTACCGGCACGAACCCTGCCGCACCAGACTCACTCTTCTGCAACACCCCCTGCTCAAACAAAGATGACACAATGACAGTTTTAATGTCATGTTTCCGCTTGCTCCCCCACAACAGCATGTCATAGTGCTCTGCTATTTCGACTAACTGCGCCTTCTGGCAATTATCTAAGAACGATACTGAGGGCGCATCCACAAACGCTGACAAAGAAGTCATACTAGCCAATCAGAAAGCAAAGTACCAAACTGCCAACACGCATGGGCATAAGATTAACCCAACAGAGAATTTCCCCCTAACTTGCCTAAACAAAATCTTCCTAATCTCACCTAGTCTTCATGTGGCTTGCGGTGGTAATTACGCACTGGAACCCGGCGGAGTTATGGAGCGACCTGCACGCAGGGTAACACCAAGAAATCACGCGGATGTGCCCCCGAGACAGCTGTCCGGAAAACAGCTGACACTAACCACGTTGCCACAACACTATAAAAAAAAAAAAAACAGACGCAACCCAAAGGGAACGCCACTTAAGCCTAGCGGGGAAGGAAAACTCTTTACAAAAGCGTAACAAGCAGCAACATCTTACCTTCTGATTGGCACACAAAAACCTGACGCATGTCAAACACTAAAGCTTCCTGAAACCCAAAAAAACATGATGTGTCCCCAACGAGCCCCCCATTTGTTATGACCTGGCTCAAAAGCCACAACAAAGAGGAGACACACCATGTCAATGGTTATCAAAATGTGTTTATTTACAAGAAACAATCCAAATTAGATGAAGTGCAACGATAGTTAAAGCATGAGGTGTGGACCGACAAGTGGTATCAATAGTGTAAATGCAGGGTGGAGGGTTGCATGAATGTGTATGTGTGAGAGTGTTGAGGTGCACAAAGTAAAGTAACAAACAAGTCATACTCAACAACACCGGGACCTGTACGGGAAAGCAGAGAGAGAACAGAGAGGAGCAAGAGAGGCTCTAAATAGCTGCAGGACACCAGACCCAGGTGCCCTGAGTTACTGCAATCATGCACACAGCAAACACCAATCACCAATCACCAATCTACTGATGCACCCACAGGGCATCACAGGATCACAGATCAATATAAACTTAGGCCCCGTTCATGCAGACTCTAAGATATACTGACAGTTGAGGTAGGCAATATGTTAAGCTCTTTGAACAATTTAGTATGATACATTCCGATGGTTATGTCTTTGAGTAGCATCCCGGCTTGGATTTTTGAGAGTATTTTACAGTTGGGGCCCCATTCCATGCAGACTCCAACTGATAATCGCAATAAACACTGCAAACAACAAACCAATAATTTAATATATATTATATAGATGTATAATATATTTACAGATATTTACAAATATGTACACACAAAGTATAGACAAAACACAGATATAAACAGTTGGGCCCCGTTCATGCAGACTCCAACTAATAATCAGGTTCACACAATACCCACACTGCAGTGCCACAAATACGTTGAAAATACCCAGAATATTTAACAGCAGACATTGAAAGTTACTCAGGCCCCTTTCATGCGGGCTCCAAGCAACATATACAATGTTTTCCAAAGAGAGTAAGGCTTGCCACTAGCCATGTTCCTTGTTCCTTGTTCTATGTCCGTAAATTACAAAAAAGGTATTAATTGGCCATGACACGTAAAACACAAACCAATAACTTAATATATATGATATAGATATGTACATATATTTACAAATATGTATAAACAATTTTTGACAAACACAGATAATAAACGTACACCTGCAAAACACAGAAATGGCCAACAAAGTTTTTTTTAGTCTCTGTAAAAATGGATTAATTTGGTCAGTTTTCTACGGACTACTTTGTCTTCTTTAATCTTATCCGTCTGCCGCCTTGCTATATGATTTAATCTGACTTTGCAGTACAAGGCAGAAGCCATCTTTACCAGAACATGGACATGGTTAGCTTCAACACCATGTCAAAACATGTGGTTGTTGCAGCTGTGGGAAGAGATTTTTCTCAGAACACTCAGAAAGCACCTAGTGGACAATTGCCACTGTTGTTCCTCTTCCTGTGGAGCCCTTCCTTCATTGGCATTTAGAAGCCACGGAAAACCTCTTTGGTAACTTGACACACTGAAGTGATGCCTGGTGATGTTCTGTAGGCCACCTCTGTTTCTTCAAAGTAACCAAATGGATGCACAGAGTCAGCTGATGTCGTTGCATGTGAAGCAAGGCATGCAGGTGACCTTCTGTTCTATCTTTTGACAATGAAGCCTGCGATGTATGAGATCGCTGCTTCTTTGTACTCAGATAGATGGTTAACATCAGGAAGGTTAGCAAGTGTGGTCATCCTCAGTCACAATCTCTTCCACCGGCTCAATACCCAACCTGCGTGCCATGTTGAATATTTGCCGGTGTTGAGTCAAGGATGATTGTGTTGTCACGAGAAGAACAGTTACCTGTGCCTTTTTTTTCAACTGGTGCCTTACAAGGAGACGCTTGTATGCCCCTCGGAACTGCCTGACATTGGGGTTGTTGTTGTAACCCTCCACGCGCTCTGATTGCAGAGAAAAAACAGCTCCAAATGACCTGACTTAGCTTGTAGGTCAGAAGGTATCGACAGGGGGCAGCTGGCTGCTCTACCAGGTCTTTGTAGATGTCCAATAACACTTCTCCCACAAGCAATGAAACCACAGATGGGTTGTTTTCTACTTGGTGGCATGTAAAGGAACAAGTTTGTTGTCCTTTCCTTTTCATTTTCAGCCCACGGAGAAGGGACTCAGCTTCTAATAGAATACCTATGGCATGGTGTTTAGTTGCTGGCTTGATGGGTGCTTTGTGTCCTCTTCCGAGTGGGTTTTCGGGCTGTTAAGGGACGTCAAAGGCTGCATCAATTGTGCGCAGGAACTGAACTGTGGCTGCACTTCCAGTAAACTGAGGATACTTAAGCTCCTTTTCTGAATATTCAAGGGCAATCTGCCACACTGCTGCTAAATAGTTGGGCTGCAAGATAGACCTTCATTTTCTGATTTCTCCAATGGATGTGGGCATTTTTAGTTTGTTTGCCAAGACGCAAGCCCTTCTTCTCCTGCAGCTTGTGGAGCTTCTCGATGTACTTCCACATTATCTGCTGGCCATCTTCTCTTACCAGAACCCCAACTGTTGAGAAGACATTTCGAAGAAGCTTGAGCATATGACATGGATCCAGGATCACATAGATCCTCAGGATGGAGAAAAAATGATCTCATGTCAAAAATGTCCAATTTGGCACCAAGCTCCCTGATCATGGCAACGTTTTGGGAGGGTCCATCGCATGTCAAAGAGATAACCCTTACTCCAATTGCATGAAGCCTAACAAGGCTCTCTCGGATGAGGTTTGCTCTCTCGGTTCCAGTCATGCTGTTTATGAGGAAGTAAGCAATGGGGATCTTCCAAGACTCGTTGATTGCAACAACCATAAGGACCAATGCTTGGGTTGCAATCACATTTTCAATTTCTCCAGAGCCAATGTCAACATACCCATGACTTTGGTCCCCCCCAAACTCAGTTTGCTTATGGATGTACATTTCATCCATCATTAATGCAGCAAACTGTGTCTTTCCCGGCTTCTCTCCTTTCAGCAACATGACTTTTTAAAGCTGTGAATGCAGCAACAGTAAATCCAGGATCTGCCGAGATGCTACTGTACCATTTTCGAATGGTCTGAGGATGAGGCAAAGACAAGTGAAACTTCTCTCTGACATAGTCATTCAATATTGTCTGTAAAAATGTGGTAAAAGTAATTCTTTCAGTGAGACAACAGAGCAAGCTTCTACAGTTGCACTACATTTTGATAACAGTTAAATATTATTTTGATAATAACATATATTTCAATGTTGATGAACTTCATACTGTTCATTCATAATCTGATTGTCTTTGTAGCTCACTGTTGAAAAAAAAAAATCATTACAATTACAAAATAATTGTATCTACAGCCCCTAAACACACAAACACACTGCTTTCATAAATAACACACTTGTTCTGCAATAATATGTTTTATGTTTCTTGTCATTGTTGTTAGGAAAGGACATACCTGAAAGACACAACATCTTCTCCTTCTCTGAGGGTCAAGAAGAACATCCAAGAGGAACATTAAAAGCTGATGTTATGAGATTTTAAGACCAGTACAGGACATTCACTAAGAAACTACTTTTATTGTGAAAACACAGTCAGCTGATCGAATGCACCCATTTCCACATCTGCACTCCATCAGCTGATTATTTCTATGTGCCTCACTTTATGAGCTTCACATCACTTGTGCCTTGAACCGCAGAGTTTGCAACGTCACAAATAAATGGGGCCAATCTTCAGTCAGATGTGATGTGTAATCTAACATTTCAGTAAGAATAATGGACGAAAGGAGTGGCAAATAACAAATAACAATTTATTGACATGTGAACCAAAACTTCATCAAAATGTTTTAAATAAAAAGCACATATGGACAGAAGGTGTAAACCTATTAAATGTATAAGTAAAACACATTTAAGCCCAATCCCAAACCACTCCCTCGACCCTACCCTTCCGTGACGGAGTGAACTCCGTCTGTAGCCACACTCGCAGCTCAACGAGGCTCCCTCCTGTCAGATGGAGGGAGTAAACACAGCAGCAAGCTTTGGGACGGCCTCCCCTCTCTCCCGGCAGAAACAAGGAAATTGTATGTAACAACGGTTTCAAATCAGCATCTCGTAGACAAAAAGGTTTAAATTAATAACTCAAATAAAACTTCAAACATCTTCATTGTGTTTTAAAGCTCTTTAGTTTTAAACCTGATGTTTATAAGCTTCTTAGTTTTTGCAACGGTCTGTAAATATACACAACTTTATAATAAAATGCACACATTTACCTTTTTTTAGACTAAACACAGGTATGATCCTAAGTTAAAAACATATGAGGTTATCATGAGGTTGTTAACATCGCAGTTTATCAGTGGATGTTTGCTGGAACTACTTGTAAACAGCGTGTTTCCTGACGGACACACACAGCGTGACTCCGGTCAGGTAGAGACCGGTCTCAAGTCAGCACCGCTGCAGACTCTCTGTTTGAGGGCTTGATAGCCCACTCCCCCTCCACACTCGTTGCTTTGGAACAGCCCTCAATATGGCGGACCCTCTGCGTGAACGCGCAAACGGAGGGGTAGGGTGTAGGGGGCGGTTTGGGAATGGGCCTTAGTCAAATAAAGTGACAGACTAGGCCTGTGCAGTTGGTATCAGCTATGCCCAGCATGGGCTTCTCCATCAGGACTGATCCTCCTCGCAGAGAAAAGACCCTCAGTCCTCTCCAAACCAACAGACAGGACGTCCATCACACGGAGGTTTCTCCCTGAAGTCTCTGCAGCTCTCTGGACACCATGCTGTCTCAATCCGTCCACACTGAATATGAGAGGGGGAAAATGAAAATAATAAATGCTTTAGACAATAAGAAATATAAAGTTGACTGTTGAGTTGCTCAGTTTTTTTAGATTGTCAATACTATTACTGTATAACTAATATATCAGGTTAAGAGGCACATTCAAATAAAGATTGGTCTTTAAATACATGTTGTCTTTTGAATTGTTTGTCTAAAGTCAAGGATCTAGAACTGGTACTTAGTTGTAATGATACAGTCTGGTTATTATGCTGTTTGGAGGAGGCCTCACCGGTAAGAGCACTAACTAGCTACCATCACATGTACCTTAGCTTGACTTAAATGTATTAAACGTGTAATTAAGTGATATCAAAATATAAATAACTAATGTCATGCAAACATATTAATATTTGCTTGATTCCAGTGTTGAATTTAGCACAATTGCATACAAACGTTAAGGGATTTTAAGATTCTGAAGTATTATGCTAAAAACTCAATAACTTAGATTATTATTTATAGTTTTGCTGAATAGTTTCATGTCCGCTTACCATCATGGACGGTAGGTTTTCCTACAAAGTTAACTCAGCCTCCATTGATTTTCACATCAAATTAGCGTGTTAATAAAATAAGCTATCATGGCTTATACTTGCATATCTAAACAGAATCATGAAAGCATGTTGGTTGAGTCAGGCACACAAGTGCGCCGGTGTCTGAACTAGGGATGCCAACTTCCAGAAATGGAGAAACGGGACACATGCATGTGTCCCCCGCGCGGGTGCGCGCAAAGATTTTCGGGTTTCTGGCGGATTTAGTTACTTTTTTAGTTACTCCACCTCCTCACCTGCTGCGACCTCGGTGGGAGGAGGACACAGCTATTTTATAATATCCCGAACAGTTTTGGGGCCAAGCACATTGGCTGTTATCATCTCAGCCTTTGTTCATCCACATTGCATTTTCTTTGCAGTGTTCGAATCACTAAACATGGCACTTGCCCGCTTATTACTGCAGTCCATGCTGTTGTAACTCAAACCATGCTTAACTGTGTGATACACTGATGTTACCTCACATGCAGCAACTTTGTCTTGTTCTGCAGTTGAACTGCCGAATATTTGAAAATATTAGTTATATTTGATGCACCTTTATTTTGTGTTGCTCGCTTGTGCTGTGCCAGCATGCTGTTTCAGGTCGTTTTCTCCACCGTGACCTATTGAAAACTCCCTCCGACACAAGGTGCAGAAGACCCGAGACAGACCTCCACTCACGGGCTTTACCCAACTGTGTTTTTCTTCCCACTGTTTGTTGTAAGACACAAGTCTTTTCTTTTTAGAAGGACCAGGGCCCAGAACCACATCCTCTCTCTCTTCTCCTCTTTCAATTATCACCTCCTCCACCGTCAGCGCTCATTTTCCCACACGACTGAACAGGCTGACATGCCACACAAACAATGATGCCGCGCCCGCCGCCCTGCGGCCCACTGGAGAAGATCTCACACACACACACACACACACACACACACACACACACACACACACACACCCACACACACACACACACACACACACACACACACACACACACACACACACACACACACACACACACACACACACACACGTGCGAGCATTGTGCCTGCCCTGTCAACTGAGCGGTCCTAGCGCCCTTCACATACAGCACACAAATACACAGGCACGCAGCCAGACACACTGAATTGCGCGCAAACAGAAAATATTTTTTATTTTTCCCTTTACACGGGAGTCCGGGACAAACAAAGTCCCGTACGGGACACGCCCCTTTTGGCTCAAATACGGGGCGTCCCGGCTAATACGGGACGGTTGGCAACCCTAGTCTGAACGCTCACTCACTGCTAGCTATGTAGCTAACTGTTAGGCTACTTAGCTTGCATTGTTATGAATCTAAAGGTAGCCAAAGCTAACTTTCATAGCACAGCTTTACTTCTCACTCAACACAATAAAGAAACAGACCGTATAGTACAGCACAAACAACACAAATGATCAATACTTGCATATATTTTCACTTGTAGTATTATAATAATTGAAACGCTGGTTCTTCTGGGGGTGTTCTATCTGAAGAAACACACTCCTCAATGTCAGTTTCGGTACTTTAATGACAAGGATGACGACACCCTGAAACAGAGCAATGCAGCAAGATAAGGTGACAAAGTACTAGATAGATACTAGATAAGATAAGCTGACAAAGTACTACATACATGCATGTCATGACTAATACACATACAGTGGGGCAAAAAAGTATTTAGTCAGCCACCAATTGTGCAAGTTCTCCCACTTAAAAAGATGAGAGAGGCCTGTAATTTTCATCCTAGGTACACTTCAACTATGAGAGACAGGAATGGGGGGAAATAATCCAGGAAATCACATTGTAGGATTTTTAATGAATTAATTGGTCAATTCCTCTGTAAAATAAGTATTTAGTCACCGACAAACAAACAAGATTTCTGGCTCTCACAGACCTGTAACTTCTTCTTTAAGAGCCTCCTCTGTCCTCCACTTGTTAACTGTATTAATGGCACCTGTTTGAACTCGTTATCAGTATAAAAGACACCTGTCCACAACCTCAAACAGTCACACTCCAAACTCCACTATGGCCAAGACCAAAGAGCTGTCAAAGGACACCAGAAACAATATTGTAGACCTGCACCAGGCTGGGAAGACTGCATCTGCAATAGGTAAGCAGCTTGGTGTGAAGAAATCAACTGTGGGAGCAATTATTAGAAAATGGAAGACATACAAAACCACTGATAATCTCCCTCGATCTGGGGCTCCAAGCAAGATCTCACCCCGTGGGGTCAAAATGATCACAAGAACGGTGAGCAAAAATCCCAGAACCACACGGGGGGGACTAGTCAATGACTTGCAGAGAGCTGGGACCAAAGTAACAAGGCTACCATCAGTAACACACTACGCCGCCAGGGACTCAAATCCTGCAGTGCCAGACGTGTCCCCCTGCTTAAGCCAGTACATGTCCAGGCCGTCTGAAGTTTGCTAGAGAGCATTTAGATGATCCAGAAGAGGATTGGGAGAATGTCGTATGGTCAGATGAAACCAAAATAGAACTTTTTGGTAAAAAACTCAACTAGACGTGTTTGGAGGAGAAAGAATGCTGAGTTGCATCCAAAGAACACCATACCTACTGTGAACATGGGGGTGGAAACATCATGCTTTGGGGCTGTTTTTCTGCAAAGGGACCAGGACGACTGATCCGTGTAAAGGAAAGAATGAATGGGGCCATGTATCGTGAGATTTTGAGTGACAACCTCCTTCCATCAGCAAGGGCATTGAAGCTGAAACGTGGCTGGGTCTTTCAGCATGACAATGATCCCAAACACACCGCCCCGGGGCAACGAAGGAGTGGCTTCGTAAGAAGCATTTCAAGGTCCTGGAGTGGCCTAGCCAGTCTCCAGATCTCAACCCCATAGAAAATCTTTGGAGGGAGTTGAAAGTCCGTGTTGCCCAGCGACAGCCCCAAAACATCACTGCTCTAGAGGAGATCTGCATGGAGGAATGGGCCAAAAATACCAGCAACAGTGTGTGAAAACCTTGTGAAGACTTACAGAACACGTTTGACCTCTGTCATTGCCAACAAAGGGTATATAACAAAGTATTGAGATGAACTTTTGTTATTGACCAAATACTTATTTTACACCATAATTTGCAAATAAATTCTTTAAAAATCAGACAACATGATTTTCTAGATTTTTTTTTTTCATTTTGTCTCTCATAGTTGAGGTATACCTAGGATGAAAATTACAGGCCTCTCTCATCTTTTTAAGTGGGAGAACTTGCACAATTGGTGGCTGACTAAATACTTTTTTGCCCCACTGTATATTCAATTACATAGAGTAAAGACACACCAAACAATAGTGGAAACAATCTTACATGAATGAGTGGATGAATGTCTCAACTCGAGGCGGAGTGAATGAACAATATTTGAACTAAAATGGCCGCTCGGCACTTCCGGGTCAGAGTACGGCATATCCGGACAGCGACAGCAGTGACGCTGCCCTCGAGTGGCCGGCGATAAACTCTTCATCCCCCCCAGACCGGAAAACTATGGGCCGGAATAGATTAACGGTCTAAATCCAGCTGCCGGACTCGGGCTCGTAACGTGCAGGCGGCCTCCTCACGCGGCCTGGCCGAGTAGGCTGGGGCAGCGTCGGCGGCGACTGCGGCACCGAGAGCGGTGCGCCCAGGAAGGCACCCGTAGGAACGGTGAGGTCAGAGGACGCCTCACCAGCAGGTGCCGGTGGGGAAGCGCCCATAGCCGAGTCGCGGGGTCCATCAGCCGGCCGCTGAGCAATCCCCTGGGGCGTCACCCAGCCCGGGTGGATAGGTGGGGGCTGATGGCCCAGAGCAGCGGGTGGCGGCAACGGCGCAGCCGACTGCTCACGGGCGCAGGGTGTGGCCGGCGTGTAGGCACGGAGGAGTCCCGAACTGTCAACCCTGACCCGATACTGGTCGTGGCCCGGCGACTCCACCACGATCCCTGACCTGTCCCATTTGTGGGGGCTCGGGCCTTGCTGGTTCTGGAGGAATACCCTTTCGCCGAGTGCCAATGGGCGGAGCGGTCTTGAGTGAGTCCCCAGAGACTCTGTGGTACGGGACATACGGGTCCGAAGGGCGTCCTCCTTCGCCTCCCATGCCTCGCGCCATAGCAGGCGAATATGCGGGTTTGAGAACTTCTCGAGGCGGTTCACGAAGGAGAGCGAGCCACGAAAGGGGCGGCCGAAGATGATCTGCGCTGGCGAGAGGTTGCAGTCGGGGTCAGGCATGTTTCGCAACTGCAGCATAGCACGCAGGAAGCGGTCCTGATCAAGGCCGCCCGACGGGCCGGTGTTGGACATCAGGAGGCGCTTAGCAGTCTTAACCGCAACTTCCGCCCTCCCATTCGACTGCGGAAAGCTAACGGAAGACACACAGTGTTTGACGTGCCATAAGCGGAGGAAGTCCTTAGTGTGGCTCGCCTTGAATTCCGGACCACCGTCGCTCGAGAGCTCCTCCGGTACGCCGAAGAACGAACGGAGGTGTTGGACCAGACCAGCTGCTCTATAGAGCAGGATGTAGCCAATGCCACGCATGGACCAGTCAGGGCGGAGGCAGGTACGCTTCTGCATGTCGTAGATCTCCACGCCCTCGCTGATGGCCTCCATTATGGCTTCCTTGGACGCCTGGAAGGCCTCCTCCAGAACGGGGGACCATAGGAACACACAGCGTGGGCTGAGGAACGGCTTAAATGGGGCCATCGTGTCACGCAACTGGGCGTAGTTGGCCACCTGGTTGACAAGGCCGAACCAACTCCTGATGTCCGTCGTGGAGCCTGGGTTAGGGAATGCTCCGGCATTGGGACAAAATTAACATGGGATCACTCCGGTCATTGTACGTACTCTCACTGGAATATTAACGGTCAGATTGAATACAACATCGACCCAATTTATCCGGTCAATGATGGGAGAGTTTTGAAAGTGACAAAACACTGTTTTCACACATTTAAAAACACTTAAACATTTAAACAATGTTTACCCAGGATTCAGGCACCTTCCCTGGCTTATAACATGTGGTGATGCGCCCTGGAGGTATCATACTATTTAAAACATGTATACCCAGGATTCAATCACTTTTCCTGGCTTGCAAAGTGCTGTGAAGCAGCCTGTTCTCTGGATGTGTAAGGCAGAGGAGGGTAAAAAAAAAAGTTAAAGTGTGAACCTCCAGCAGGGCAGGTGGTGCTCTGAATAAGTCTGAATATTGATGCTGGTGTGCGGACAGTAAAGCACCACAAAATCCATCACCTTTAAGTATTACCAGGGCCATGAGAACATCCTCCACAGGAGGGTGGGAGGTGCTCTGAATAAGTCTGAATATTGATGCTGGTGTGCGGACAGTAAAGCACCACAAAATCCATCACCTTTAAGTATTACCAGGGCCATGAGAACATCCTCCACAGGAGGGTGGGAGGTGCTCTGAATAAGTCTGAATATTGATGCTGGTGTGCGGACAGTAAAGCACCACAAAATCCATCACCTTTAAGTATTACCAGGGCCATGAGAACATCCTCCACAGGAGGGTGGGTGGTGCTGTGAATAAGTCAGAATATTGCTGCTGGTGTGCAGACAGTAAAGCACTACAAAATGCACCCCCCTTTAAGTTACCAGGGGCATGAGGTTCTGTAGGGTGTGAACATCTGGGTTTAGACCGTGGGGGAGTGCTTAAGTCCGGGGGCCCGGGGTCTCACGGTGTGCAATGTTATGGAAGTCGAAAAAACGCAAGTCGCAAAAAAGCGCAAGTCTTCGGCGCTTCCGGCGGAAGCCCCGGACACATGTTCACTGCCCTGTTGCATTTTACAACGTAGAGGGGATTCGAGAACTCCCTTCCTCCGTCAAATAAATTCATTCATGTTTTCCAAGCTACCATCTGCATGAAATCGGAAACCCGGTTTTTGAGAGCACTTAGAAAAAAAACGGCTGTTTCACATCATGGAGGAATGTGTCCGCTACATGAGTGCTTTGGCTCGGATACAATTGTTGCCTGGAGGACCCCAATCATGGTTCTTACCAAACTTTAAGTTTTTGAACTGGCCTCTGGAGGAATTCAAGGAGTGTTGTCACGGAATAATGAGACACTATTTTCGGATCCATTGTATCCATTTTCACCCCTTCCTCTGGTTCTCCCAAAAGATAACTTGGACTTTATCTGCCTCTGGAGGAATTGAAGGGGAGTTGTCACGGAATAATGAGACACTATTTTCGGATACATTTCATCCATTTTCACCCCTTCCTCTGGTTCTCCCAAAAGATAACTTGGACTTTATCTGCCTCTGGAGGAATTGAAGGGGAGTTGTCATGGAATAATGAGACACTATTTTCGGATACATTTTATCCATTTTCACCCCTTCCTCTGGTTCTCCCAAAAGATAACTTCGACTTTATCTGCCTCTGGAGGGAATGTAAGGGGAGTTGTCAGGGGATTCTACCCGCCTTAAGAGACACTATTTTGGGATACAATTTCTCAATTTTCACCCCTTTTCTCTGTTTCTCCCAAAATATAACAGAGTATTTTCCTGATTTCTCACTGATCGAATGAAAAACGCGACCCGCCATCGGAGGGCCTCCGCTGGCGCTCTGGCGGTCGGTTCCTCCGAATAGCGGGTTCGACTCTGATGGCCGGGAGGGTGTGCTGCGTGGGGGAATTGAGGGAAGCGCACCACCAGGAGTGGAGCCTGCGGCTTAATTTGACTAAATACGGGCAACCTCACCCAGCCCGGACACGGAAAGGATTGACAGACCATTTTCTAGCTGACACTGCTTCTAATAATACTTTATGATGTGCTGACAGCCAGTCCACCACACAATAAACAAAAACGGCTGTACCCTCTCTAAGTGCACTATGTCTCGGATATATCTGATGCCTGGAGACCCCCCCAGCCTGGTTCTTAACTTTAAGTCCAAACTGGTCTCTGGAAGAATGCAAGGGGAGTCAAAAGGGGACTCTTCTTGCTGTTTGTCTTGTCAAAATTGAGGGGTGTGTTTGAGGGGAGGGCCCTGGCTGTTTCGACAAGAGGCTCCTGCCGGGGGCGCCGTCCTGCATTTCACCGGGACCCGGCTCCAACACTTGGAACTCTGACTCCAGCGCGGTGTGGCTGCCTCGCCCTGGCCGTCCACCGTGCGCCCTCCGGGTACCTGACTCCCCTGCCTCCTCCGGGGGCAGGTGTGAGGGGTTCAATGCCTCCTCCCCCCGCTGCGGTGAATGCCGGAGTGGGATGGAGCGCATTGCAATTGAAATACAATTAACTGTGTCTGTTCCACCCTTCTCCCCACATACTGAGTGTGACGAAGAGGACTGCAGGCAGGTGATGCTGGAAAATGTGGCATTGAGGCCTCAGAAGGATGCCCTCATTGATGAGGTGAAGACCCTGCGCTCCAGGCTGAAAAAGGGGCTAAAACCCAGGCAGCAGTGTGCCACTGCTGCTTTGCTTGAGGAAGAGGAAATTGGGGTCCACAAAGCTGACACAAAATACCCGCAGATAAGCACTCATCTCGGACTAAAATCCTCAATGCATTGCAGTTTTAATGGCATTTTTATTATTCAGTGTTACCAGAGGCACGAACTTCTGACCGGTGTTCCCTCTTGGTGTAGTCCGAGGGGGAGTGCTTAAGTGTGGGTACACAGGTTCGCCTGGTGCACAAGGTTATGGAGGTGGGGGTCTTGCTGGTGCTCAAGTGTCCATATACGTGAAATGGACAGATTCCTGTACATTTCATGTACATTTCAGTCAAAAACAGCTTTCTGCCCTGAAAATGATTTCTAACCATTATTACCGTTATGGAGGGGCTGCAGGAACACTTTACCCAGCTTTCACACACTTCTTCCTGGGTAAGAAAGCCATGTGCATCAACCTGGAGCTCTGCCCGGGACCCTGCTTACAGCAGTGACTCTGCTGCCCTTATGTTCTCGTACATTTCATGAGTCAAATGTGGATGAAATGGACAGATTCCTGTACATTTCATGAGTCAAAAACAGCTTTCTGCCCTGGAAATGATTTCTAACCATTATTACCATTATGGAGGGGCTGCAGGAACACTTTACCCAGCTTTCACACACTTCTTCCTGGGTAAGAAAGCCATGTGCATCACCCTGGAGCTCTGCCTGTGAGTGTGGGACCCTGCTTACAGCAGTGACTCTGCTGCCCTTATGTTCTTGTACATTTCATGAGTCAAATGTGGATGAAATGGACAGATTCCTGTACATGTTCCCCAGGTTTCACACACTCATTCCTGGATAAGAAAGCCATGTGCATCACCCTGGATCTCTGGGTGCCTTTGAGTGTGGGACCCTGCTTACAGTCCGTCGTTTGGGGCTCTCCCGAGAGTGGAAGTCCATTGCCTCTAAATAGAGGTAAAATTATTTCGGGAGCGGTTCAATGGTAGATTCCGACACCCTGAAGCCAGCGAAGTCGACGCACCTCTCCGCGAACTGAAACTTGTCTGTCTCTCAGCCTGGCCCGTCTCCATTCGCCCTTGGAGAAGATGTGGTGCTCGAGTCTGATAGGTGCTTGCCTGTTGACACATCCGTGCGACGTAGGGGCGCGGGTCGGCGATGGCTCCTGTGACGTTGGCCAGGGCGGGCCCCAGCTTGCAACGATGAGACCTGGGAGACCGGCTCAGACCCCATGGCGGCTTGTTGACTGTCGGATGACGGCTGTTGACGCCTCTGTCGTCGGCGGGCCCTGTAGCAGCCGATGCACACCTGGTGAGGCTTAGGATTCCACCCGCGAGGCCCCTCCGTGAAGACGTTAAAGACGCTCTTACATTCCGGGCACGAGGCATGTTGAGCCCCGTCCGCAGGGCTCGGGCGGGGCTCGTTTGTGGAGTCGTCTTCAGGCACCGGAATGACGACATAGCTGATGGACGACGGGAGAGCGTTACGGAAATTACGTCATTAACTGGCTTAACCAGGACGTCAGGTGTCCCCAGCGTCTCGCGGTGTATGTCCGAGTCATAAATGCCATTGAGCAGAACATCACGGATGATGTGGTCGGTATACGCATACCGCATTATATGCGCATGTCTCTGCTTTACCCCGCACTCTGGCAGCGAATGCACGGAATGTCTCATCGCGTTCCTGGCGGAACTGAAGTAGCTCGGTGCGCAGGACGCATGTAGCGACTGGGATGACAGCTAGGGAACGCATAACGGTGATTAGTTCTGGCAAGGGTCCGGAAGCGGCGTCGGGGGCGGCTTTCAACAGGCTGTCTCCAAGTACAGGCCCAGCGCACTGAAACAGCTGGAAGGGGGCCTGGGCATCCCCTATGCCTGAGCCGGCGCAGAATACGTCCCAACGGCGGATGAACACGTTCCATTCCTCTATTGACACTCCCACATCAACTTTGGGCCGATCGAGTCTCGGGCCGTGAGGGGCCGGGGCTTGGGCTGGCGCGGCCATGACAGGCGCTGCGTGCTGGTGGCTAAATCCATGAATCGTCAATAGAGCAATGACGAGTGCTTCAGACAAGTCTTCGGATTCGAACTCGCAGCCGGGGACAGGGCATCCAACAACGACCATGATGTCGTCATGAAGAAACACACTCCTCAATGTCAGTTTCGGTACTTTAATGACAAGGATGACGACACCCTGAAACAGAGCAATGCAGCAAGATAAGCTGACAAAGTACTAGATAGATACTAGATAAGATAAGCTGACAAATACATGCATGTCATGACCAATACACATATATTCAATTACATAGAGTAAAGACACACCAAACAATAGTGGACACAATCTTACATGAATAAGTGGATGAACATCTCAACTCGAGGCGGAATGAATGAACAATATTTGAACTAAAATGGCCGCTCGGCACTTCCGGGTCAGAGCACGGCATATCCGGACAGCGACAGCAGTGACGCTGCCCTCTAGTGGCCGGCGATAAACTCTTCACTATCCACGCTCAGGCAGCTACCGCACCGCAGTTGCCTGTACTGTACAATTGCTGGAGGACTGGGCTGTCACTCAAAAAGGGAGTAGCCAATGGGGACGCAGCCCTGAAAGTCCCGCCCACCTGGGACGTTTGTGTCAAAATCGAAAACAAAAATGAGAGAACGTTATGGGCATAGATATGTCTCATAATTATTTGTGTGAACATAAAACTTATTTGTGTGTAAATATGTGATTTGTAAATGTAAAACACCATCCACAAATGCATTTAAAAGATTTGCAAACTCACAAATAAATGTGCAAGTGTAAAACGGATCTGCAAATACGCTAAATATTTTCACAAATAAAAAAAAGATCTGTGAATATCTCTTTAACATTTACAACTTCCGATCAGGCATTTGTGAATCCATTTTGTATTTGTCGACCAAAAATGCGCTTGCGGATCTCAAATCTCTGCTCGCAGATCTCACATTTCTGCTTGTGGATCGTCTTTTTACACACACGGAATTTTGAGACATATTTTCCGCCGGTCTCGGCTAAAATCTACTCATGTCACTCGGAAACCACATGATGGCCTGCTGATGACGACATTTCCGCATGATTTCAAAGATCCCAGGGGGGAGCAGCTGGCAGCGAAGCAGCCCAGATAAAACTCTTTCTTCATTGTTTGTTGTGTATTCAGTCAAGCGGGTCAAAGTTACAAAGCACTTCACATCTTATTAATCGGCCTAATTTTACCTTACCAGTGCAGTAATAAAGTAATCTGTAGAAAAGCACCGTATTTAAGATAACCTTCATAGTAAGGCTACATTAAATGTTATAATATTCATCGTGTCCTTTCTACTGTATATGCATATATTCCTGTCTATTGCTTTCATTTGTATTTAATGTTATTCTGTTTATACTTGTTTCCACACATTTCACAATTTGGGATGAATGAAGTAGGCTATCTCCGTCTATCTATCTATATATCTATCTGTCTGTCTATCTATCTATATATCTACCTGTCTGTCTGTCTGTCTGTCTGTCTTCCTACCTACCTACCTACCTACCTACCTACCTACCTACCTACCTACCTACCTACCTACCTACCTACCTACCTACCTACCTACCTACCTACCTACCTACCTACCTACCTACCTACCTACCTACCTACCTACCTACCTACCTACCTACCTACCTACCTACCTACCTACCTACCTACCTACCTACCTACCTACCTACCTACCTACCTACCTACCTACCTACCTACCTACCTACCTACCTACCTACCTACCTACCTACCTACCTACCTACCTACCTACCTACCTACCTACCTACCTACCTACCTACCTACCTATCTACCTACCTACCTATCTGCCTGCCTGCCTTCCTACCTAGTTGTTTTGTTTGGAAAGGTTTTGCCATTGTATTGCTCTTTACCGGCACCTGCAGAGCACAGGACTTTACATTGTACTTACAATTTTACATTGTAACTTTGACCCGCTTGACTGAATACACAACAAACAATGAAGAAAGAGTTTTATCTGGGCTGCTTCGCTGCCAGCTGCTCCCCCCGGGATCAGAATGCGGCATATAGCCTGTAGGCTACTTCAACGAAAGTGCTCGATATATGCTGTATTGAACCAATAAACACAAACTAACTGTATCACTATAACATGATGACGATGATGATGATGATGATGATGATGATGATGATGATGATGATGATGATGATGATGGTGATAAAGAATGCATCTAACGTTCCGCTGTTCATTATAATAAAAAACAGAGCATTAAACAAACCGTCATGCTCTTACTTTGAAATCATGCGGAAATGTCGTCATCAGCGGCCATCACGTGGTTTCCGAGTGACACGAGTAGATTTTAGCTGAGACCGGCGGAAAATATGTCTCAAAATTCCGTGTGTGTAAAAAGACGATCCACAAGCAGAAATGTGAGATCTGCGAGCAGAGATTTGAGATCTGCAAGCGCATTTTTGGTCGACAAATACAAAATGGATTCACAAATGCCTGATCGAAAGTTGTCAATGTTAAAGAGATATTCACAGATCTTTTTTTTATTTGTGAAAATATTTAGCGTATTTGCAGATCCGTTTTACACTTGCAAATTTATTTGTGAGATTGCAAATCTTTTAAATGCATTTGTGGATGGTGTTTTACATTTACAAATCACATATTTACACACAAATAATTTGTATGTTCACACAAATAATTATGAGACATATCTATGCCCATAGAGAGTAAACGAGAAGAGCTGCAGCGAGAGCAAAAGTCTGATCATTGAGAAAGAAGAAACAAGAACTGCAAACAAAAACCTATGTTAAAACAAAGAAAAAAGACTTATAGTTTACATGATTACACAAATGATTTGTTTGCAACTTATAGTTTTATTTTTGAAATGTATTTTATTTAGCTTGACTCAGTTTTTTTCCTTTCTTTTAAACTCATAGTTTTGCTTTATTCTGACGAAGTGTTGCTTTATCTTTATGATACAAAACTAATCCCATAGTAAACTACTAGACATGTCAAAATAACCAAGGACATTAAGCAGCTATGCTGCCGTTTCGCTCCCTGCAAAAAAATCTTCGGACTATCTATGACTGATATTACTGGGCAGAAGTGGGGACTCGAGTCACATGACTTGACTCCAGTCGCATATTTTTGGACTTGAGACTAACATTGATAAAAGACTTGACTTGGACTTGGTATTCATGACTTGAGACTTGACTTAAGCTTGAGACAGATGACTTGAAAGGACATGACTTTTTAAAATTAAATATTTGCGTTTGTTTTTGTAGTGAGATATTACATTTAGTTTTTTCTAAACGTGATTGGGTGATTATAGCGCCATGCGCGCAAACATGGCAACCCACTAGAAGGCAGGAGTCTCAGTTAACATGGCAGCGGCTAGCGTTACTCCACAAATAGTGAAGTTTGGATTCAAGGATTATTTTGTCGATGACGGTAATAAGAAGAGAACAGCGGTATGCAGGGTCTGCAGCATAAAAATCAGTGACACGACCACCCAACTTCATTCGTCACTACAACAAAACCCACAGAGAAAGGCGTGTTAGCTAGAAAGCTAACGTTAAGTTTAAGGCGAGACACGGCAGGCAAAAACATCGTTTTTCAAGTACTGGTCAATTTTGAGATTTTGTGCTATTTTGATTCCATAACATGTTTTCTTTCAGGCTTTTGGAAGGAAAACGTACAAAATACACATTTAAGTGTTTATTTTACTATAGTTTGTCTATTTGCGTCTGTAGATTTCTCCTAAATTCACCAAAAGTTAGCATTCTAACGTAACATAAAGCACCGCGACCGCTGTGTGCACCATGTCAACAGAGATATCGTTGGAAAGCTCCGTCTCTCCTGCACAATCTCATCGGATCCAAATATGGTCATTTCCTTTGTATCAGCAACCAATCGTGAAAGCACAAAGGGGTCTTAAACCAAGAAACGAAATCTCATTGGCTGGTGTCAATTTCTGACAACGTGATTCGTTCAGATGCGTCACGTGGTGTGCTAAAACACTTCCTGTTTAGCTTTCCGCTAGAAATTGAAATCTCAAAATCGCAAAAGAACGGCGATAAAAACGTTCACAGAGAAGACGACAACAATTGTCTCTTGCACGAAGCAAGGTTATACAAAAAACAAATGACCCCGAACATGAAACACCTTCACGGAGTGCGTCGATGCGCGAGCTATCATCCAGAGAACAGGAGGGTTTAGCTAGCGCCTCACTGCTATCTTTAAAGGTCGTTTTCTCAAAATGAGTTTTTTCTCCTACTCTGAGTTCGAAATTTCAACTTCAGTAGCACGTAGAGACACCAAACCTTCCAGTTATATTCCTATCAATATTATGAAGGCTTTTACAGAAGGGTTTGTTCATATATAATTCATAGCCTGAATTATACAACATTGTATACCTAAAAACATGGCGAAAATGGATATTTTAGGGCTGTTGACAGTATTTTCTGATTTATTGAGTGATAAAAAGAGATATCCAATATCCCTTCTGTAAAAGCCTTAGATACTAATATGACTACAAAATGAAACAAGAATTTGGAACCTGGCTTTATCCAAAGTTCAGATTTCGATTCCTGAAATGTGTTAAAATATGTGCATATTTAATGAGATAATGGCTAATTTGCATATTTAAACATGCTATTTCAGAAAACTTGTAATACAAAAGACAATTGCCTTATTGTAAGACATTAACTGGAGAAATTTCTAGCTGATACCTTTAAGTTAAAAAAATTACCCTATTCACCTGGGGTGTCTCGCCTTAAGCTACGTTAGACTTGGTTTCAAATCGATTAAGCAAAGAGAAGACAAAACTGTAAATGAACACTAGAACCGCCAAGGGATTCATTTTGACTAACCCTGATACTGACGGGCTGCCAGGAGAGGGAGAGAGGAAAAGAGATGCCTCGTTTATTTCCCTTGTGTTATCAGAAGTTACTGTAAACTTTTGAATAATGTAGTTCATCTGCTTTTAGTAGTTTGTTTAAATGTTTTAATTATGTTGTTTTTGTTTGTAGAAGCACATCATTCCTTGATTTATTGTAAAATGAATCTTTTTGATCTGTTATGATGATAAACTGAAGCCATTTCTAAATTAACCCAATTAAGTGAGTTTTAAATCGTCCTACTTAGTTTATAAGGAAATTATCAAGAGGAACAAATTAAATGATTTGAAAATGATATCTATGTAGGTGCTGACGCTGTTGGCGGTTCTAGTGTTAGCATACATTTAAATTAAATATGTGTAATTGCAAATGCCATATATGATTTTCTTACCTGGAATTCTGCCTTTTTGAACAGACTTTTTGAGTCCTAGCTATATTGTCTGCAGTTCTAGGGTTAATATGAATCTAATATGATTGCCATCGGTCTAAATTAGATTTCAAATGATTAACTGTGTATGTAATGAAGATCATAGTGTGGGTTGAATCCATTTTCATAACCACTGTCTTTTAACTGATTGACTTGCTTGACCTGAGTAATGACTTGAATTGACTTGCTTGACTCTCACCACAGTGACTTGGGACTTGCTTGATACTTGTAGGTCAAGACTTGTAACTTGCTCATGACTTGCACATGGAGGACTCTGGTACTGGGTGATGGCCGAGCCGCGCAGGACATAACCAACGGACCTGTGAAGCTTTACAGGAGGCAGAGGCTTAGATCACTGGACGACAGAGTTTTTCACCGTGTGCACAGACAGGTTTAACGTCGGTATGAACAACATAATTGTGCCAAATCTCTGCCAACTCACTGCAATGGGAGACTCCCTCCCCTATGTGTGACCGGAGGTCTTCTCCCTCTGTGCCGCTGCTTGGCACCGGTCCAGCACACCAATTGTGCGCACCGGCTATTTAAGCTGAGGTGCCAAACTGGGTCCCTCCCATTTCCGCTTCTCCTGTGGTGGCTGCAGCCTGGTGTAGTGACACAAATTGTTTGGCGTGGCAGCATTCATGTCCTACCCTATACCGGACAGGTAAACACTGTGCAGTCTGTCATTTATTCATGGTCACAAGCTACACAATGCTGACACTTTCCCATCTTAGCGCAGCTGACGTCCAGGGCGTTAGGAGGCATTTGCTCCGCCAGAGGCATCGTGATAACTGCGTTGCACACTGTTGGTGGGTGCCGTTGTCTGCTCTCTTTAAATCTGCTGCGTAGTTCCCCTGCCTTATCGATTATTTATGTCACAGCAGGATTTGGCCGTGGGAGTTGCAGGTCTCATTCCCTCCCTTGTCGGCTCTGTGGCTACGCCTGGCTGCACAGGGTGGTATGACTCCCTGGTGGTGTCAGTGGTTTTCTTCACGTGTCCGTTTTGAGTTGTGTGCAGTGTCACGGGTGATTTATTTTGGACCCCTTACTCCCCTTTTTGTTAACTGCCGCCATGGTAAGCCAAGCCAAGCCCTGTCCGTTTCCCCAAAGTGGGTATTTTATTCAAATGTATTGTGTGTGGTGTTTTTAGATATTTTGTATGTTATAAATAAAACTGTATTCTGACCCTTAAAAACTGTATCTGCCCGTGGTGCGGGCCCCTGCGCCACGAGGGGGCAAAAGGGGGAATTGCCCCCTCAGTTGTATTCTTTGCCCCCTCACTTTGAGCATCATTCATCCATCAAAAAGTACAAGAAATGTCACAATTATTAAATAACTTTAAATAATTATTTTCCCCAATACACGTTATATGTTTAGATCAGATATGTGGGCAGGCAGTCAAGCAACTGTACAAAAGCCTCAACCCCAAGTGAGCTTGTAGTCTTAATGTTAGCGTGTGTGCTAGCTGTGAACACAGTCGGATGGGTGACCAAAACGTCCCTGTTTTCCGGGCAGAGTCCCCGTTTTCGGTGGCTGGTACCCGATTGAAACTCCCGAAAATGTTCCCGTTTTTGAACGTGCGTTAAAAAAAATAGAGCAAGGTGAAATCAAATGTTATATGTCAGTAGAAACAGAGTAACAGTGTTGTGCCTGTTTGTAGCATTAGCGTATTTCTTCTTCTACTTCTTTTATCTTTAATGGCGAATCGCTTCCACTTGGAGCATATATCGCCACCTACTGTTGATTTATTAAATGTTCATATTAAATCCTTGTCCTCAGACCAGTGTTTTTGAGGAACTTGAAGATCTGAAGTTACCTACTGTAACTCCAGCTTCTATGAGTATTGGTGTAGCCCTCTAAGGCTATCGTTATTGGGTAATCCCCCTGCGCACCCGCGCAGCACTGAAAGACTTGTAGTCCACGCCCGCAAGGTGGGCCCCACCCTTGGGCTCCCTTCCGGTATAAATAGGAAGGAGGCCCGACAATCTGCTCCCACACAAAACAACTTTTCTTCAGCTATTCGTGGGGCCCAGCACTTAGAGGGCTACGCCATTACTCATAGAAGCTGGGGTTACAGTAGGTAATCTCAGTTCTATGTCGTATATGGCTTCGCCCTCTAAGGCTATCGCTATTGGGTTAAGGGTGAAGCATGATGTAGTCTGCGCCCCACTGGGTCCGCCCGGCACTAGAAGCACAGACACACCTGTTCAATAACACCCCCTGCCTGTTGTGCCATGCGTAATGGCGCATCACCGTCCCTGGAATATAGCACAACATGAATATTTTCCATGAGGGGACGAAGGCTGGGAACAATAGCCGCTGTGAAAAAGTAGAGACGAAGGTTATACTTTGCCCAGTGACCAAAAGAGGGGGAACAGCAGCTCTCTGCGTGCAGACAGGCAGGAGAGCGCACAGCTGGATCCCTGACGTCACTCACTCTGACCAGGCACTCCGTACAAAGTGTGTCAGAGGAAAAAGGAAACATCCCTCTCATAAGAGGGAAAAAGGGCCGCTCTCCGCGTGCCGAGAGGCAGGAGAGAGGCGCACCGCTGGCTCCCTGACTTCACTCACTCCGACAGGACACCCAGTATAGGGTGTGTCAGAGAGGAATATGAGACATCTCTCAAATAAAAATGAATAAATGAACAGGGGGTAGACCAAGATGCAGCAGTGCAAATATCTTCCACTGACATTCCTCCGTGCAAAGCCGTGGAGGAGGAAATTCCTCTGGTGCAGTGCGTATTGATGTTCTCCGGGGGCTCCACCCCAGAGGAGACATATGCCTGTGACACAGCCTCACACAGCCAGTGTGACAGCCGTTGTGCAGACAGAGGCTGCCCGATCGAGCGCTCTCTATAGTGCACAAACAGGCGCTGAGAACGGCGCCAGGCCGCCGTGCGCGCCACATAGCTAGACAACGCGCGCACAGGACAGAGGAGATGAGACGTGGCTTCTTCCTCCGACCTGTAAGGAGGGGGGAATAAGCCAGCCAGGGTGATCACTCTTGACCTAAAAGAGTTGTGATGACCTTAGGCATGAAGCCGGGTTAGGGCGTAAAACAGCTGAACTGCCATCTCCTTGGATCCGGAGACATGACAAACAAAAAAACATTAGCTAACAGACTAATTTCCACCACTCATGGACCACACCCACCTTTTCTTGTGAAAAACTGGGTGACATACTATCGCCCCCTTTAGTACCTCTCTCTGTTCTTTCTCTCCTTTCTCTTCTTTTCTTACAGCCTGACTTTGTTGGTCGTTGAAACATGGTACAACACACTTACGTAGGCTAAGTACTAGCATCCCTCCTCACCAGGCCCGGTTCCAAGGGGGTGCATTGCACCCTCAGTTGAGTCGTTATGCACCCTCATTTGAAAAATGAAAAGTGAAAAAAAAAGGGGAAAATATTACATATATAATAGTAGTAAGAATAATAAAAAGAATTTAGTTGAAATAAAATAAATTGTAATTGTGGTTAAATAACATTGTCTGCTGCATTTATTTATGTCAGGTGCGCGTGACCTGTGCCGCTGCGCGTTCGTCATCTGCAAGGTGCTTACACAGCAGTCAATGATGGACATCAGAAAATGGTTAAAACAACCAGCCCTTATCGCCAGCAGTAACACTGCATCTACTGCAGGTAGATCAGATCATGGGGACATTACGTTACCCGCGGCCACTGTCGTGGACAATAATGCCCGACTCACCGGCTTTGCCCGCCTCGCCCACGGAGGCGGAGCAGCCGCAGCCGTCTTCGTTGTCCCAAACACCGCCACCCCTCAGCGGCCCGCAAGTGCCAGAGGACCTCGGCAAAACAGAGCCTGCCCAGGTATATTTAAAAAAGTACCCAACTCGCCTGTACAGTGGGGTAAGGCGCTCATTTTGCAGCTCATGGTTTCAAAACAGAGATTGGCTGGAATATTCATGTAAAAAAGATGCCATCTTCTGCTATGCATGTAGACATTTCGGTTCAAGTACGTCAGATGCCTTCACCACAACTGGCTACAACAACTGGCGCCATGCTCTTATAGGCTACGTGATAAGGGACTGGGAAGGCATGAATCAAGCAAAGAGCACATAGATCCATAGATCTCTTCATTTTGCTCTCAAAGTGTACCAGATTGATGCTTTTAACTTCAATATTTAAAAAAAAATCTTCCCGGGGGAGCATGCCCCCGGACCCCCCATAGAGGAGGTGAGGACCCCCCTAGAGGGTGTTAGATCCACTCCCCACTTGTAAAAATAGCACTTTACCACTGCGCCCTCTCTAATCTCAGATGCACCCTGAGTCATTTTGTTCTGGAACCGGGCCTGCTCCTCACATGCTTTCACTCTCTGCAAGTGCCGGTTCCGCACCGCGGAAGGCAGGACCAAACCATTACATGTAAATAGAAGGGGGTGTACAGAGGCTTTGGGTAATTAACTTTTGCAAGAAAATAAGTTAAATGAATCGTAAGTTTAGTGAGTAATTTATCAATATAACGTTCTATTAATATTAATTATTGAGGATTGATGAAAGGTTACTTACATTTTGTTTCTTAATGTTCTAAACATTTTGGGGCCCCTGTCAGTCACGGGCCCTTAGAATCGTCCTAACTTTTCACCCCCTTACGGTGCCCCTGACTGGTACCTCTGGAGCCAGTGTATCTCCGGCTAGGACCTTGGACGACATCAGGACGGACCTGGCTCTCGCAGAGGAAGTCGACTCGGAAGCTGCCATCAGAGGACAGGAGGAGAAGGACCCAGAGGACATCCATCCAGCAGATGGCCCAGAAGCCGCCGTCAGCGGGCTGGAGACATCACGAGGCAGCAGAGGAGTCTACTTCTCTCTGATCAGATTCATCAGTTCCACCATTGAAGGAAAAGCTGCGCCTCCCCCTCCGTACCAAATGCCCTTGTTGGCGTATGCGGAGGGAGAGGAGGAGTATGATGACTCAGCAGACAAGGACGCAATTTTTTAACATATTTTGATCTCTCTCCACTGTCATAAGAAGTTGTTATGATGGGCTGTTCCCAAATGTTTAAAGTGTTCTAAATCCCAGCTTCTGATGGATTTATATAAGGACGGACACAGTAGAAAAGAATGACAGTGGTTATGTTTCGAATGCCTTGTGTAAGTTGATCTCTTGAGGTGAGATCAAAAGGGGGATTATTGAAGTAACCTGTGTAAATTACTTTGTATCAAATAGTAGCAGTTTGTATAACAAGAAGCTGGACATATGAGAAGTGAAACATTCCTATTAGAAGTAGTGGAGATGTAAGAGTTGAGATATCCTTATTTGTACATAGCATGTCAAACATCTGGAGGGGTGCATGGTATGCATGGTGAAATGTGACCCGCTCTATCGAAATCAGTCGGAAGTCGCAACGGCTCATTTCAAAATAAACGTGGATTTGCGTAAAAAACTATTTTTTCGGGGTTTGGGTGTTTTGTTTGATTTTAAACAAACAAAGTCTTGGCTTTCAGAATATGAAACTTTTATTTCTCACACGATAAATACATTCTTTAAGCTTGTAAAGGGAAGATGACAGGAAATCTGCTCTTCCGCAGCGCGCCCCCCCTCTCTCCGGCTGACATTATGAATGTAAGCGTAGAGTAATCATAAATAACACGCCAGGGTCTGTTACAGTTGGTTTTCATCTGATTTCAATTAAACAAAGTTTTGGCTTTCAGAATATTAAACTTGTTTCGGCAAATTCAGATGATAAATACAACTTTGAAGCTTGTACCAGCATAATTACAAGCGGAGAACAGAATAATTTAATGTCACAGCAGGCATAACAACAGCCGGTGTTTCTCGTGAGTGTTTTCCCCGGGAAACAAATGCAATACACACAAACGCAAAATTACACAAACACACACATGTATACACACACACACTCCCGAGCTTCCCCCAGACCAGTAATCCAAACGAAAATATCTTCCCTCCGTAGTATTTTGATCATTTGCTCCGCTAATCAATCAGTTTGATCGATTCCAGAGAAGAGGAAACTTTGAAGGCCTTTTTCTCAAAAATGATGACTCTGTGACAGTCATTATATAATGTGACATATTTTGCTTAATATTTGGAGTACAAAAACAATCCTGATATCATTAGAAAGCTAGGAATCTCCTCTTTCCAGCAGTGTATACAACTCAAAATGTCTCTTCGGGTCAATGCGACTGATTTCAATAGA
This sequence comes from Harpagifer antarcticus, assembly GCA_902827135.1. Classification (NCBI taxonomy): domain Eukaryota; kingdom Metazoa; phylum Chordata; class Actinopteri; order Perciformes; family Harpagiferidae; genus Harpagifer; species Harpagifer antarcticus. The sequence goes on from CADEHL010001013.1 coordinate 476,144, forward strand.
GCAGGTCACAAATGAGTGTGCGTTAAACATGCTGTAAAGTATTACATTATTATTTCTCGCATTGCTTAAGAGCAGAGGTAATGTTTTCTTCGTTATTATTGATATTAAAGTAACTTACATGTATTACTTGTATTAGCCAACTATTACATTACATTACATTGCATTTGGCTGACGCTTTTATCCAAAGCGACTTACAATAAGTACAATCGACCAGGAAGACACAACCTTGAAGAAAACAGAATCATATAAGTACATCAGGTTTCATAGAGCCAAACATGTGGCCGGGGCCTGAGCCATGCTCTGAGCTAGCCTATGTTTCGGATATGAGGCAGGCTTCTTTCCCCGTGGATGATGATTCGCTTCCAGAGTCGGAGATAGCGAGACACATGTGCAAAGGACAGCACCAGCAGTTAACCTGAAAATATCATGGAGGACTGTGTAGAGCAGCAGCGAGGTGAATAAGCAGGCAAGCAGCAGGAACATGAACGCTGCAATAGCAAGTGAACACAGCAGTGGCAGCAGCAGCATAGAGCGTAGAGGCTACACAAACTAGTGATTTTGATCAAAACACAACATGCAACTAATACATTATACAATATTATGACTTTTTGCGATATTTTCAACATAATATACTTGTACCTTTTTTGTAGGGCTTCAGAATATTTGGCATGTCATGCATAAAACCCGTGTCCTCTTTCTTGAAACGGACGTGTTATCCTTTTTACAAACAAGTTATTTTTCTGCTTTTTCATCCTCTGAATTGTCCTCGCACGTCTCTCTTCCTTCAGCCATCGCAACAACAATCAAGTCAGATCTGTGAAATGAAACACCTCTTCCCAAAGCGTGACTTCCCTATTGAGGGGGTGCGTCTTGGGCAGTAGGGCCTAACCCGATTGGCAAAATATACTAACATGCAGTTCCTGAACGTATGGTATGTTTGAAAAAGACTCACCATTTATCCAGTTCAAGCTGTCTTTAAGATGTGATGGTGCGGTATCATTACTGACCGATCCGAACTCGCGACATGAGAAGCTAACAAACACATCACACCATGTAGCATTAGGTAGCCAACTCGGCAATATATCTTACCTCTGTTGTTGTCTGATCAAAAGTTGTCTTCAATGGCATTAAAACGATAAAAACGATGCTGAAGGTTAATCCATAGGTTAATCCAATGTGTCTGTGTCACTTTGAAATGATTTCTGATAATCCATCAGCAATAAACCTAGTTTTAAGTTTTCAGAGCTTACTGCTGCACGCGCATAGCTCTCATTTCTCAATGGTAACGTTGTATTTGGAAATTCCCCATCGATTCTATTGACTCTAACGGTTCAAAAGAGATGTCAATCATCAAAATCGACCAATGGGTTCCAGAGAAACGGCAAATACACCCATTTCCACCCAAATGACCCCAGAGGTGTTTTTTCTCCAAATCTCTCTAAAAAGGTCAAATGTCACTTGTTTTGCATCAATCTTGATACAGGGTACTTACGGCCTGTCCACACACAGGCATGAAAAAAATCTTTCAAAGCTTCGCCCATTCACTTGAATGGGGGTGACGTAGAAGATTTTTAATCTTCGCCGAACTGCATTGTGGGGAGCGGAGCATGGCTTTGCAAGCATCGTGAGCATCAAAAGTTGAGCAATGTTCAACTTTTGATGCTCCCGATGCTTTCAAAGCTGGCATCAGCCAATCAAATCTCGTTTATGCAAATCCCGCCAGTACAAGCGCTAGCCAATCAAACCGCGTGTATGCAGATACCGCAGGTCTTTTCCATATGTCATAAAATGGAGGATAAATTAATCATCGCTGTAGGAAATGTCCCGGTCCTTTACGACTGCTCTTTGTTCACCTACCGGGACCTAAACCGGAGGAACCAGGCATGGAGGGAGGTGGCAGAGACAGTTGGTGAAACTGGTAGGTTTTCACCTGTTTGGGGAGTTTATATCCAGTTTACTTCGTTTTAACATTGAATGGACAACTAGTAATGTAGTATAACATATAATATACATATATTAATATAATAATAATATATAACAATATATATAATAAGTATAAGCATAATATATAACATATAGTATAACATATAATACATGGACAGCTAGCAAGCATAGACAGTATATTTAGCCAGCATGGAATGTAGCATAAAATAGTACCATAGACATTAATCTCATAAATGTTCATTATATAAAGTGTGACATGTAAAACCTTGTATGCAATTGACAGTGATAAAGGGATTTGGTTTTCATTAATGGAGGAATAATTTAGTAAATTCAAGAAATTAACTTTATTATTTCATTTCATTTTATTAGAGGAAGTGTGCAAAAGGATGTGGAAGACGCTCAGGGACAGGTTCCGCAAGGAAAAAGGTATGGAGAAGGAGGCCAAAATAAGCGGGGCAGGGTCTGCAGGGGGATACAAGCCCTGGCGTTTCACGGCAGTGATGGGGTTTTTAACCCCATTCATCACTGACCGTGAGACGTCCAGCAATGTCCCCCGGCAAACCCTGCCTCCATCCACCCTGGTGGCAGAGGAAGAGAGCCAGCTAGACAGTCAGCCAGCCAGCCAGTCAGTCCGCTAGTCAGCCAGCCGGTCAGCCAGCAGCCAGCCAGTCCGCCAGTCAGCCAGCCAGTCAGCCAGCAGCCAGCCAGTCCGCCAGCAGCCAGCCAGCAGAGAGAGGACAGGAGGAGGAGAATGTTGAGGTCCGGGGGAAAAATAGGGAGATGTCCTCATATGAAAGGAGTTTGCTGTCTGCCATCGCACAAGCAACCCCACCAGTGGTGGAGGAGGACGAGAACTTGCTCTTTTTCAGGAGCCTCTTGCCCACCATGAGGCTGATGTCAAGAGCAAAGAGGGCAAGAGTCCGCTTCGGCATTCATAAGGTCATTTTTGAGGCGGACCAGGAGGAGGAGAATTTGTGATTAATAATGCTTTTTAGTTTTTCACACATACTGATCCACATTACATGTTTTTACACTCATCACTCATCACACACTTCACTCACAACATTACATAATAAAACATTATTTAAAGTATGTTATGGCTATATTGTGTCTTCACTTGTTCATGTGGTTTGTCAGTTGCAACATACCAGAAGCTTCATGTATGTCGATATATAATGTGCTTTCTTCTGTAATTGTTTATGTGAAAACCTATTGAAATTATTAGTGGTTTATCAGTAAAACAGGGCTGAAAGAAAAAGGTTGTTAGTCATATCATAATATAATAATATCAATTCAAGAAACATGTTTATTAGGAATGTTTGATTTTAAAATGGCTCATTTGGAATATTTGCTCTTTAAAGAAAATGGGTAGCTCTTAAAAGAGCTTTTGGTTTGGAGGAGCCATGGTGACCCTACACCACTTTATGCTGCCATGACACTACACCCTCCTCATTCAAATAGGAGCAGAAGGTCTCCCGCAGTTGAATGGATCGGTGTGTGGCGTTGTTTGAGCCCATCCTAGGTGCATCACGCAGGGTTGGAGTAGCTGGAGCTTCATCACTGGACTCTACGACGACAGGTGTGCGTGATGTCCTTCCTATCGTCTTCCTGCGGAGGAAGTTGTGCAACACACAGGTGGCCTTCACACACAACTCTACTACCTCCAGGCTGGTGGTGATGACACGCCTCAACATTCTCCACTGAGATGAGAGGATGCCAAACGCACATTCAACCACCAACCTGGCTCGGCTGAGGCGGTAGTTGAACATCCTCTTTTCATGGGTGAGCTGACGTCCAGGGAATGGACGCAGCAGGTTGTCCAGCAGCGGAAAAGCCTCATCTCCAACAAACACATGGGGAAGAAGGCCCAGCCGCTCTGCTCCTGGGATGACGGTGTCAGGTGGTAGCTGCAGACTGCCATCTCTGAGGCTCTCTCCAAAAGCCGAATTCCGCAGGCTCCCACAGTTGCTGCTCCTTCCAAAGTCTCCAACATCCACTACCCTGAAGTTGAAGTAGAGGGACCAGGCGCGGCGGATTAATTTTAGAAGTGGGGGGGGCCAAAAAAGTGCGTGTGTATGACCCAATCCCAAACCACGCCCTACACCCTACCCCTACACACTCCCCCTCCGTGACGGAGTAAACTCCGTGGAGTGACACATGAGGCTCCTCCTGTCAGGTGGAGGGAGTAAATACAGCGGCAAGCTTTGGGACGGCCTCCCTGTTACAATAGTTGTTATATGTTTCCACACGGACCCTGTTGAGGGGAACATACACCGGAGCAGGCATGCGGATGAAGCCAGGGTGTAAATGTTATGCTACGTTCTATGTAAAAGTTTAATAAAGTGTAAGCAGCTAAAAGTGCTTCAACCGTCCATTCTTGTAATATGAGGGGCAAGAATGAAACATGGTCGCAGCGGAATTTGGAAACTTGGAAGTAAGAGAGCAGTACAAAAGAAGAAAAAGAAAACGAACTTTTGCTGTGCAGCTAACCAGCTAGCCTGTAGCTAATAACAAGCAGTGGGCTGGGGAAGACGGTCGTCGGTCGGCCATGGAAGGTTTGAAACCCCCCTCAACATTGTGTTTGGACTCTGGCAATCTGATTTCCAGTCATGGAAATCATGGAAAGAGGAGTTTACACTTTACTTGAAGCTTTCTTTGCCAGAGGCAGAAGAAACAAGGAAGGTGAAATTGTTCTACTACCTGATTGGAGAGACTGGTAGAGAACTTTGTGAAACTCTGATGAGTGATGTGACTACAGCCAGGAGGACAGTGAAGAACATCATTGAAAAATTCGATGGACATTGCAACCCCAAGGTAAATGAAACAGTGGAGAGATATCGGTTTTTCGTGAGAAATCAAGGACAGGATGAAAACATTGATACATATGTCACTGATCTAAGAATGTTAGCCAGCACATGCAACTTTGGACAAATGAGGGACTCACTCATTCGTGATAGTATGTGGCATTATGGATACAGGACTGAGAGAGAGATTGCTCAGGGAGGACAACCTGACATTGGACAACTGCCTACAGTTGTGCAGGGCTACAGAATTGTCACATGAAAATAGTAGAACCCTTGCAAGACATACAGTGGAGGAGGTGCACATGATGAAACAGACAGCATGGCAGGATAAGAACACAAACACAGTTTCATGCAAATTATGTGGTATTACACATGAAAGGGACAAGAAGAAGTGTCCAGCCTTTGGAAAGCGCTGCAAAAAATGTGGTAAAGAAAATAATGTTGCTGTCAAATGTAAAACCACACAGGATAAAGACAAGAGAGGAAGACAAGTACACCAAGTGACTGAACAGGACAGTGAGGAATATGAGGACATCTTGAGTGTCACCACTACAGAGATACTGACAGTGACTGGTAAAGAGGCCGGGGAGGACAAAGCCAAGAACAGCCAGCTTTTCGCAGGGATGCTAATCGGCAAGGAGCTGGTGAAGTTTCAGACAGACTGTGGAGCTAGCTGTAATGTCATCCCTGTGAATCTATTGAGCCCTGAAACTCGGCTGGAGAGCACTAAGACAGTGCTGGTAATGTACAACAAGACCAGGCTGCATCAACTAGGCAAATGCAAGGTGAAGGTGAGAAACCCAAGGAACCAAAAACAGTACCGCCTGGAGTTTGAGGTGGTGAATGAGGACTGTAGACTACCACTGTTGGGAAAGAAGGCAAGCGAAGCCATGAAACTAATTAAAGTACAGTATGAGAACATACTAGCTATTGACAGTATTGTCACTGAAGTGAAATCAGGCCACGGTGGTCTACACATGCAACAAATACAGAAGGAGTACAGTGATGTGTTCACAGGTGACGGCTGCCTGGAAGGAGAGTACAAGATCGAGATCGACGAGAGGGTGGAGCCGGTAAAACTCCCCAAACGACGAGTCCCGGTTGCCATCAATCAATCAATCAATCAATGTTTATTTATATAGCCCAATATCACAAATGTTACATTTGTCTCAGTGGACTTCACAGTTTGTACAAAATATCAGTATGACAATACGACACCCTCTGTCCTTAGACCCTCACATCGTACAAGGAAAAACTTCCGAAGAAAACCCACAGTTTAAAGGGAAAAATGGGAGAAACCTCAGGGAGAGCAACAGAGGAGGGATCCCTCTCCCAGGACGGACAGACGTGCAATAGATGCCGTGTGTAAATTGAAAAGATAATACATTTGCAACATAGGTAGTCCAAATGTTTGGAAATGCATGTGTGTATAATAGGAAGATGAATCCACGAGGATATCCATCCAGGACCTATGATCCAGGACCACAGCCACGACTCAAGATCCAGGGCTCGCGATGCAGGACACAGGACCGCAGGATCATCCATGACTCCGGATCCCAGCGTATATAGACACCAAAAAGAAAGAAATTTGGGGAAGCTGGGTTAATCGGAACATGGGAGTACACAGGTATAGACAGAGAGAAGGAAGAAGTAAGATGTCCCCCGACAAACTAAGCCTATATCAGCAAAACTAGGGGCTGAATCTAATCAGCCCTAACTATAAGCTTTATCAAAAAGGAAGGTCTTAAGCGCACTCTTAAAAACGGATAGGGTGTCTGCCGCCCGAACACAAACTGGAAGCTGATTCCACAAATGTGGAGCTTGATAAGAAAAGGCTCTGGCTCCCATTGTAATTTTAGAGACTCTAGGAACAACCAACAACCCTGCATTCTTGGAACGCAATGCCCTAGTAGGACAGTAGGGTATAATGAGTTCTTTAAGGTAAGATGGCGCCTGCCCATTAAGGGCTTTGTAGGCGAGAAGAAGAATTTTAAATTCTATCCTGTGTTCTATAGGGAGCCAGTGTAAGGCAGCCAGAACAGGAGTAATGTGGTCCCTTTTCCTAACTCTGGTTAGTACACGAGCTGCAGCATTTTGAATTAGCTGAAGCGACTTGACTGACTTCTTGGTACACCCTGATAATAAAGAGTTACAATAATCCAGCCTTGAAGTAATAAATGCATGGACTAGTTTCTCTGCATCGTTTTGAGGCAAGATATGCCTGATTTTTGCAATGTTACGTAGATGGAAGTAGGCGGTCATTGAAATTGATTTTATGTGGGCGTTAAAGGATAAATCCTGATCAAATATAACTCCAAGATTCCTTACAGTCTCACTGGAGGCCAAATTAATGCCATCCATAGTTAGTATATCTTTAGATAATTTGTTTCGTAGATTCTTCGGGCCAAGTACAATAGCTTCAGTTTTGGTCGTGTTTAACATCAAAAAGTTTAAGGTCATCCACGTTTTTAAGTCCTTGAGGCAGTCTTGAATTTTATTTAGATGATTAATTTCATCAGGCTTGATTGATAAATATAGTTGAGTATCATCCGCATAACAATGAAAATGTACAGAATGATTCCTAATAATATTGCCTAACGGAAGCATATATAATGTCAACAAAATAGGTCGAGCACTGAGCCCTGTGGCACTCCGTGGCTAACTTTGGTTTGCGTGGAAGATTCATCATTGACACGTACAAACTGAGAGCGTTCAGATAGATAGGACCTAAACCAGCCTAAGGCAGTTCCCTGTATGCCAACTAAGTGCTCTAGTCTTTGCAATAAGATATCATGATCGATAGTATCAAATGCAGCACTGAGATCGAGCAAAACAAGAATAGAGACAAGTCCTTTGTCAGAGGCTATTAGAATGTCATTTGTGACTTTGACCAGAGCTGTCTCTGTGCTATGATGTGTTCTAAAGCCAGACTGAAAATCTTCAAATAAATCATTTTTTTTTAAGTAATCACACAGCTGTTTTGCGACTGCTTTCTCAAGAATTTTTGAGAGGAACGGAAGATTAGAAATTGGTCTATAATTGCTAAAACCTCTGGATCGAGGTTGTGCTTTTTAAGAAGCGGTTTTATCACTGCTACTTTGAATGATTGTGGAACATAGCCTGATAATAAAGACATATTCATAATATTTAATAAAGAAGTGCTAATTAATGGAAAAACTTCCTTCAACAGCATAGTTGGAATTGGGTCTAATATACACGTTGATGGTTTAGAAGAGAGAATCATTGAATTTAATTGTTCAAGGTTTATGGCTGAAAAGCATTCTAGTTTACTATCTAGTGTAATATTAGAACTTACGTTTCCGGGAGTTGATAACACTATACTGGTCAAAGGCAAGAGGTCATTAATTTTGTTTCTAAGAGTAACAATTTTATCGTTAAAAAAGCACATAAAATCATTACTACTGAGTGCTATGGGAATAGAAGGCTCCATGGAGCTGTGGCTCTCTGTCAGCCTGGCTACAGTGCTGAAAAGAAATCTTGCATTATTCTTATTCTCATCTATTAGTGAAGAGTAGTAGGCTGCTCTCGCTTTACGCAGTGCTTTCTTATATTCATTGAGAGTAATATGCCAAATTAAACGAGATTCTTCAAGTTTAGTGGAACGCCATATCCTTTCAAGTTGTCTCGACTTTTGCTTTATTTTGCGGGTTTCGGCATTATGCCATGGAGCTAATCTATGTTGTTTTATTTTCTTCTTTTTCAAAGGAGCAACAGAGTCTAATTTTATTCGCAGCACATCTGTAGCACTATCAACAACATGATCAATTTGGGGTGGTGGACATTTTGTATAAGTTTCCTCCCCTACATGCAGACCTGCTATCGAGTTAAGCATTGGTGGAATCTCTTCCTTAAATTTGGCTATAGCGCTAACAGATAGGTTTCTGCTGCAGGAGCTTTTGACGAATGCTTTGTAGTCTAGTAACAGTACTTCAAAAGTTACTAAGAAATGGTCGGATAAAGCAGGATTATGCGGTTCGACTAATAGTTGCTCAATTTCAATACCATAAGTCAGAACAAGGTCGAGAGTGTGATTATAGCAGTGGGTTGGTTTATTTACACTCTGACAAAAACCAACAGAATCTAATATAGAGTTAAATGCAACAGTAAGGCTATTTTTATCATCGTCAACATGAATATTAAAGTCACCTACGATAATTACTTTATCTGTTTTAAGCACCAAAGTTGATAAAAACTCAGAGAATTCTGATAAGAATTCTGAATAAGGACCTGGTGCACGGTACACTGTAACAAATAAGATTGGCTGCAAAGTTTTCCAGGTCGGATGCGTAAGACTAAAAACGAGACTTTCAAAGGAGGTATAATTTAATTTTGGTTTAGTATTGATAAGTAAACTTGAGTCAAAGATTGCTGCAACTCCACCTCCTCGGCCATGATGACTCCTCTCAAGTTAGAGCTGCAGGATCTACAAAGGAGAGAGATCATCACACCTGTGGAGAAAAGCACAGACTGGATAAGTAGTCTTGTCACAGTGCAGAAACCTAATGGCAAGCCAAGAATATGTATTGATCCAAGACCACTGAACAAGGCTCTAAAGCGGAGCCATTTCCCACTTCCTACCATTGATGACATCCTTCCAGATCTGTCGAGAGTGAAGGTGTTCACAGTCTGTGATGTCAAACATGGCTTTTGGCATGTGAAATTGGAGGAGGAGTCAAGCTATCTAACAACATTTGCTACACCGTGTGGCAGATTTAGGTGGCTCAAGATGCCTATGGGAATCAGCCCAGCACCTGAGATTTTCCAGCGGATGCTGCATCAAGCACTGGAGGGTCTGCCAGGCATCTACATCATAGCTGATGACGTATTGATCACAGGAGAAGGTGACACACAAGAAATGGCCTTCAAAGACCATGATGATACATTGAGACAGTTTCTAAGCAGATGCAGAGAAAAGAATATCAAACTGAATGCAGAGAAATTCAGGTTGAGGCAGCAGGAGGTGCCATATATTAGACACCTGCTGACAGCAGATGGACTGAAAATTGACCCTGAGAAGATCAGGGCAGTGAGAGACATGCCAAGACCAACTGATGTGAAGGGTGTACAGAGACTGATGGGCATGGTAAATTATCTCTCTAAATTCTACAAACACCTGTCAGATGACTGTGAGATTGTGAGACAACATATGTGGGAATGGACAGAAATGCACGAAGAAGCATTCAGCAGGCTCAAGGACAATATAGCCAAAACACCAGTACTGAAGTACTATGACCCACAAGAGGAACTGACATTGCAGTGTGATGCTTCAGAAACGGGGCTGGGAGCAGCACTGACTCAAAAAGGGAAACCTGTAGCATTCGGAAGCAGAGCACTGCCACCAACCGAAAGGGGCTATGCCCAAATAGAAAAATAATGTTTAGCTATTGTCTATGGCATGGAAAAGTTCCATCAATACACGTATGGCCGGAAAGTGACAGTACAGAGTGACCATAAGCCGTTGGAGAACATTGTCAAGAAGCCACTGTTAAGTGCACCAAAGAGACTCCAACGTATGTTGCTCAGACTTCAGAGATATGATTTTGATGTGATTTATGTCCCAGGTCGTGACATGTTACTTGCAAATACATTGAGTAGAGCATACTTACCAGAGAGCTCATCTGCAGGAACAGTGGAAGTTGAGATTGAGACGGTCAATATGGTGGCCTACTTGCCTATCTCTGAAGAGAGACTGAGCACAATCCGCTCTGCTACACAAGGAGACAAAACGCTACAGACACTTAGCAACACCATTCAGAAGGGATGGCCTAAACATAAGAAAGACACACCGATAGATATTATGCACTACTACTCATTCCAGGAGGAACTGAGTATACAGGATGACATCATCTTCAGAGGGGAGAGAGCTGTCATCCCATATTCACTACAAAGGGACATCACCCACCGGATCCACTCCTCTCACCTGGGTGTGGAGGCATACCTCAGGCGTGCGAGAGAATGTGTCTACTGGCCGGGAATACTCATAAGTCCCCGGTGGGGTGCTTCGTTGTTGGAGTTTACCCCAGTGGACGAAAGGGTCGCCTCCCTACGCCTGCAGGTTATGGGGTGGAAAACTCTGACTGTTGTGTGTGCTTATGCACCCAACAGCAGTTCGGAGTATACGGCCTTCTTGGAGACCCTGGAAAGAGTCCTGTATGGAGCTCCTGAAGGGGACTCTTTAATCTTGCTGGGAGACTTCAATGCACATGTGGGCAATGATGGAGACACTTGGAGGAGCTAGTTGAGGTGGTTCGGGCACCTAGTTAGGATGCCACCTGGGCGCCTCCCTAGGGAACTGTTCCAGGCACGTCCAGCTGGGAAGAGACCAAGGGGTAGACCTAGGACCAGGTGGAGGGATTATATCTCTTCGCTGGCCTGGGAGCGCCTTGGGATGCCCCAGTCAGAGCTGGTGGATTTGGCCAGGGAAAAGAAAGTTTGGGGCTCTCTGCTGGAACTGCTACCCCCGTGACCCGACCACGGATAAGCGGGAGAAGATGGATGGATGGATGGATGTTTAATATCACTGAGTCACTACAAGCAGATATGTTATTAAATATTAATATTAAATATACAGTACTTAGAGTTTTTATTATGAAAATGCCAAAACATTTGAAGTCTTTGACATTGCGATGTGTTTCCATCCAGCTGTTATCATACAATTTTTAATTTGCACAATATTTCATTAAGAAAGTCATTTAAACATGAGAATTTTAAAACAGATCAGTTTATAAAAGCCCACCTAAAAAATCTTATACCTCGGATTCAGATAAAGCTTATCAGTGCTAAAATCCGAAAGTAGATCAAGAGGTGTAACATCAGCAACATCGCCTAATGTTATCATTTCAAAGTCTTCAGTTTCTTGCATAACGTATGCAAAGAAATTATCATCAAAGTATTGAACTTGCAGTATTCTAATGAGAGAGTGACATGTCTCACAGTGGGAAGTTAAAGGTGACCTATCATGCAAAATGCACCTTTGTACGTCTTTTATACATGATTATGTGTCCCCGGTGTTCCAGGGAACTCACCAAGTGTCAGAAAACACAACCCTCTCTATTTTCCTCCTTCGCCAAATCTCTAAAAAAGGGGCTGCAACGGATCTGAAAAAAATGGATCCACATTCCGACACTTTTCTACGTCACAAAGACGTACTCCGCTTATTGGTCAACTCTCCACCTATCAGGGGAATGAGCCACGGCCACGTGCATTGCCAAACCTCTCATTCGCATATAGGCTATCGGCAGGCTAAATCAACCCCAGTCACATCTGTGTTTTTGCCTGCTCTTGGCAGGATGTCTAAGCCAGTTAAACCACGGACATGTTTATGAACTTCTCTCAAGTCCAACACGGATATGCCTCCAAACTAATGCTACACCCGGGATCAATACCAACCATCCGGGACCAGGCCAGTGAGGACACATCCAATTCTGAAGCTGTAAGTTTTTATTTAGCGGTGTTTTTCCTGATAAAGCTATATCTAGCTTGTAGTATGAAGTATGTAGCATGTAGCATGTAGCTTCGCCGTATCAATGTCGCCTCAACCCCAACTAGTAATCGGTTAGGTGTTTATATGTTCTTGTAACATTTTATTTTGTACGCTCCGCAGTCTTTGCTTTGTCTTTTATTTTAATTATCAGGCATTTGCGAACATGTTCAGACTGCCGTAATGGCGATCTTTGTGAAGGCTGTAAAGCCACGCCTAGCCAAGCCGATAACACAAGTATTTATTCTCCTATGTATTAGTATTTTGTATCCTCTAAAATCATATTGAGTAAGTTATAATAACAAGCGTAATCTTCTGGAGGTAAGTGCCGTTTTTTCCAGCGTTATGTAAAAGCTTTTGTGATTGTAGTCTGTAAGAACGATCATATATCATCGATCTGTAAGCTAAGCTATGCTAAGCTACGCTACGCTAAGCTAATGAGACATGCCGTTTTTTGCAGCTATGTAAAAGCTTTTGTATGTTTACTTGTTTGCGCACATGAATATAAATGGGGGTGTGTTAGGATACAACACTGTATGTATGTATGTATGCGAGGGGACACACACACCACGAGTAAAACGGAGCGAAAGCCCTGGTATGTTGTTGACGACATGCATATACTAATCTAAACCACTTTTTTTGTTGTGCTTTTTTTAACATTGCACAGGCTACGTGGCCAACTTGATGGACCTCATCTTCGACCAAGTCTTTGTGGACCCTGCACCATTATGAGCAACCTGACAGGGAGGAGGTCATCGCCGGGTATGCTACACGGTTCAATTTGGCTGCTGTTTGAACCCAACATAGACATTTCACGGATCAGAGGACAACGCAGGCCGGAATCACCACTCTGATCCTGTGTTCAAGGAAGCCCCAGCACCAGCTCACAAAGCTCCTGTTTTTTATGGGTTCAAATAACCGTTGATTTTGACAATAAAGTTCCGAGTTGATATCAAGTGTGTCGTGATTATTCATTTTGGGATGGGTAAAGAATATTCTGATTTCAAAAGCATAAGGTTGTGTGTGGACTTTTTTTGTCGTACACATGGGTGTGTTATGCCATTGCTGTGTAGTATATAATAGTACATGTACAATGACAGAATGAAAGATTGCATAAAGCCATATACACCAGTATTTATTTCCATGAACAATATTAGCATTCGTTTTACAATTTCAGTCAAAACAAACAAACCACTCAGTGCTCTATTTGCTTCAACTGTACACAGGCTCCAATCCAGGATGGTCCACCATACAGGTTACAGAGTCCTCATGTTCCTGCATCCGTCTTTACACCTAGTGTGATAAACATATATTGAATGACATGTGAAAAATGTATTCTCTAAACAGACAACTTAGTGAAGCTAATGTTACGTGTGGTATCTCCATGCAGCACATGCTCCGGTTCAGAAGGCATCGTGGCGCAAGTTGCACATGTACCCCTTTAGAAAGAAGTCAATAACTGAGCTTTTAAAACACATGAAACACATAATGCTGACAACTGAGGTGTTGGAGTTATACTTTTTATCACCCTAAGTTATTGAACTTTCCAACGGTTGTTGCACGATGTTGGAAGAAAAGGACTGTAAACTATTAAACGCAATGAGGCCATTGTATATATGCTGAAAATATGAATGTCTCCCTTTATAAATATATATATGTATCGCTGTGTTTGCGTTACAAACTCTAAGTTACAAACTGTACACATTGCATTCTTGCTAATTAGCCAAAGTATGATCGGAATAAGTAGCAAGCATCGTAACAGAGTAAAAATAAATAGGGACAACAGCTTGTCAACTAACCATTCAGAAACGTCCTGCTGCAACCGAGATGTTTGCACCTCCACCAAAACCTCCGCTGCTTCAGTTTCTGGATCAAATTGATAATATGCTTGAACACATGCATTGCTCTGAGATTACATGTGTATTCCACACTGTAATCACAGCAAGCATGGTAACGTGACTCTCGCAGGCTCTTCTGCTGGGGGCGTGGTCAGCTGCTGCTCAGAATTTTCATAGGCAGGTTTGGAATAAAGCGAAAATGAGCGAAACGAGGCATGGCTAAAAAATGATCTGTTTGGTATTTTGACAAATAAAATGTATAAATATACCTTATATAGGTATGGTCATACACTATATCATTTAAATATAGCATGATAGGTCTCCTTTAAGTAATAAGTTGAATAATTTCCCCAAATAAGTGCTCCCCTTGATGCTGTGTTTTAAGGGGCAGCACAGATCCAGTCCTGTATGTCCGGCCCTGTATGGTCAGCGAATGTGTGACATAAATGATGCTATTCATCGTGACATTTTCATCTAGGGCTGATTTCAGTCCCTCCAGTATAATATCAGCTTTTTTCAGAGAACCAATATTCACAGGGCAGGCATTGTCGACGTTGCACTTATTACTGAACGGGTCACCAAGCTGGAAATGATACATCTGTTGAACCTGATGTTTCTGAGCTAGCGTTTTTGCAATATTTTCCTGAGGACAGCGTTGTGTCTTGCGTCTCTGACGTGTACAATATCATCACAGGATACACCCAGAGACGGAGGGTCCCCGTGAGGCTCCATGTTGAGATTGAACCGCACGTAGAAGGAGTCGACGCCTTTAAAATAAGGCGAGGAGAGCTAGGAGCACAGCTTGGAGTATCCTGAGGACAGGGACCAGAAACAGAGATGGATGAGTCTCACAGAACATAAGACTGAGGTTTCAAGAATACAGAAGAACACGGACTCACCCTCTGTGTTGATCCGGTGTTTGAGAGACGAAGGGTCGGCCCACCACTGCAGAGAGAAGTGTGCAACCTCAGCGGTGCACTGACCCAGCGAGACACTGCCCCAGCCCCCCCAAACAAAACCCGCTCCAGCTGGAGGACAAGAGAGAAAACATGTTATGTTTCAGCCTTACTTTCTTATGTTTAGGTGATTTTATTTCATGCCGTTTACATTTTGTGATCAATAGCCTACACTTAAAAAACTTCTCTCCGCTGTTGTCAGTGAGTATTTTACAAAGACTGAAACAGCGCCCCTCTTAATTAATCTGTGGTGAAACACAGTATTGCACGCTACACTCACTATACTACACCCACAGTGCCCTGTGTCAGGGACATGTCAAGGAAAGCCCGCCGGCCTTCCCTTCCAACGATTTGATTGGTCGGAAGGAAAGCCCGCTGGCCCTTCCCTTCCGACCAATCAAATCGTCGGAAAGGAAGGCCTGACGTGCGTGACTCTGCGTCTCAACTGCCGTAGTGACAAGAGGCAGATATGAAATCTCCCTTCTACACAATATAATATTTGCAAGTATAGAGTAGTGGCTGATGTTTTTAGTCAGAAACAGGTAAACTGTAGTGTACACTTACTACTAATAAATAACTTTAGTGCCGAGTTACTTATTTGCACTGTAAGAGACTATATTTTTTACTTTCGGGTCGCCGAGGGTGCTGGCATTGTTTGTTCGCCGCTCCTCCGCCCCAAATATTGTTCTTTAGTCCAGATCAGAACCTCTCCTGTCTGGCTCTCTACTTTTGAAACGTCAGTCATCAGCAAAAAATAGCAGCATCTCTATATCGAATCGACACAGATATTTGTGTTGTCATCTCCTACCTGCTGGCTCTTTCCTGCTCACCGGTCCCTAGCCCGCTAGCTAGCTAGCATTATCAGACCTAGCAGGCTGCTACCTAGATGCTCCTCGGCTCCCTGAAGTCTGCTGAGCTAACATTTCTGTCTCCACCCCAACTCCACCCCAACTCCACCCTAACTCCGCGGCTCGTGTGGGTCTTCCCATCCCGCTGCGATCAGCCGGCTTCCCCGCTGACATCGTCTCTCCCTGCCGCCTACAGCCGGTGGCTATCAAGCTAGCTAACCAGCTAGTAGGCTGGTCACCCGGCTCCCACTCTGCACCAGGCTGTCAGCACCTCCTACGATTTTCCTCTGGAAACCACTGGAATTATTCTCCTGATATGCTGTGGATTATAATTCTCATTTTATCTGGACTCACAGATCCACGGTCATCCGGCTCCTGGTCTCTGCTGCCCGGGTCCCCAGCATTAGCTAGCTCCGTGCTAGCGCCACTTCACCGAATCATGCCGCCGCTCGACTCCCTGTCAGATCTCGACTCCTTTAATAACCGCCTGCGTCCGGACTGCATGGACATCCTCGCAGATAATCCTCCGCAAACGCCGTCCTCCACACAGAGGCTCTGGCCATAAGTTTTTATTTCATTCCTCGTCTCCACACTCCATCCCGTCCATTCGGTCCTGTCACACGCCCACACTACGCCATCACAACAAACAACACGTGAATCTGACCAATCTCCTTCCACTTCCCCGGTTCACACAACCCCCCCAATGCAACGTCACCTCAGAGCAGCCCTGCTCAACACACGCTCCATCCACAATAAAAGCCACATTCTAAATGAATTCATTAAAGACAATAACCTGGACTTTCTGTATCTGACCGAAACATGGCAAAAACCCCTGGACTATTTTTCTTTAAATCAAATCACACCAGCAGGATTCACATACATTGACAAACCTCGCCCACAAGGGCGGGGTGGTGGTATAGCTGCTATTATCAGAAAGGAAATAAAAGCTACCATAATCCCCATCCCTGATGTTTCTTCATTTGAACACCTGATCTTTAAACTCTCTGGTCCCACTCCCCTGGTCACAGCCATCATCTACCGTCCCCCGAAGCCAAACCCCTCCTTTCTCTGACCTCTCTGACATTCTCACTCAGCTTTCTGCCATATCCCCATCTGTTCTCCTCTTAGGTGATATTAACATGAATGTTGACGACCCGACCTGCAAATATGCCTCTGAATTTAAGGAAACCCTTCACTGCTGCAACTTCTCCCAACACATCAACTTCCCAACACACAGCCGTGGTCACATCCTGGACTTGGTCTGCTCCACTGGTCTCACCATCCATCATCTGTCCAGCCTCAATCTCCACATCTCTGATCACCTGGCCATCATCATGGACATCAACATCCCCATCCCCGCCCAAAAGCAAAAACGCACAATAACCTACAGAAATCTCACCTTCAGCAATCACTGCCTCCATTACCTGCAAGATGTCTGTCTCCCCCCCCCCCACACTTTCTGAAAACCCATCTGAACTGCACTATTATAACAGCACCCTCTCCTTCCGTCTCAATGAACTGGCCCCCACAAAAACAAAAAATGTCTCTTTCATACACTCCGCCCCCTGGTATACCCCCGAACTCCGCCAAATGAAATCAAGGAAATTTGAACGCCAACACAAGAAAACCACACTAATAGTCCATCTTCAAATCTACAAAGACTATCTCCAGCAATACAGTAACGCACTCAAAGCAGCCCGGTCTAATTACTACTCACAACTCATTCAGTCTGGCTCCAGCAACCCCAAGCGTCTGTTCTCCACCATCAGCAAACTTCTCAAACCCTGTGACAACGCCACCTCATCCTTCACCACCGAACAGTGCAACTCCTTCCTCTCGTTTTTCCAAACCAAAATCAGCAACATTTACAGCAATCTGACACCCTCATCAGCACCCTTCACCTCACAGCCCCTGTCCCACTTCTCCCCTGTGACCCCCATGCAACTGTCCGACTTCATGACTGGAATTAACTCCACCTGCACACTTGACCCAATGCCCTCCAAATTTGTTAAAGAGAGCCTCCCTGCCATCTCCCAACTCATCGCCACCATCATTAACTCCCTCAGATCTGGGTCAGTTCCCCCCTCTCTCAAACTGGCTGCTGTCACACCCATTCTCAAAAGACCTGGACTCACACCTGACATCATGTCCAACTTCCGGCCCATCTCAAATCTCCCCTCTCTGTCAAAAATACTTGAACGTGTCGTTGCCTCACAACTTAAAGCCGACCTCACCTCCAATGATCTCTTTGAGCCATTTCAATCCGGTTTCCGATCAAAACACAGCACCGAAACAGCTCTTCTCAAAATCACAAACGACCTCCTCCTCTCCTCTGACTCCGGCAACCTTAACATCCTCATCCTCTTCGACCTCACCGCAGCATTCGACACCATCAACCACGCCATCCTGCTGTCCCTCTTCAAATCATCACTCAACATCACCAACACTGCACTCTCCTGGCTGAAATCCTACCTCACCGACAGACATCAGTTTATCAACATCAACAACTGTACCTCCTCCACTGCTCCTCTGTCCCAAGGCGTTCCACAGGGTTCGGTGCTTGGCCCCCTCCTCTTCATCCTCTACATGCTCCCCCTTGGCAAAATAATTCGTCGCCACAACCTTCAATTTTACTGCTACGCCGATGACATCCAACTTTATACCTCAACAAAAACCATCACCCCCACAACACACTCCACTCTCACCAACTGTCTCTCACAAATAAAAGCATGGATGCAAACAAACTATCTCCAACTGAACAGTGCCAAATCAGACATCATCATCATTGGCCCCCCATCCCGTATCAAAGACATCCAGAATTTCAACTTCACCATTGACAGCCACACTCTATCTCCCCCCCTCACATCCGCAACCTCGGAGTCATCACCACATAAATCACATCACCAGGAACGCCTTTTTCCACCTCAAAAACATTGCCCGTGTCCGCCCATCACTCTCCTCCTCTGCTGCTGAAACCCTGATTCATGCATTCATCACTTCACGACTACTGCAATAGCATCCTCTACGGCATACCATCCAACCTCCTCAATAAACTCCAACATATCCAGAACTCTGCTGCCCGCCTCCTCACCCACACCCGCTCCCGAGACCACATCACTCCCGTCCTCCAGAACCTCCACTGGCTCCCTGTCCGTCAAAGAATCAACTTCAAAGTCCTCCTCATTACTCACAAAGCCCTCAACAATCAGGCCCCCCCCCTACCTCACAGACTTGCTGCACCACCACGCCCCTTCCCGCTGCCTCCGCTCATCAGAAGCCAACCTGCTATCCATCCCCACCCGCACCAATCACCGGACCTGGGGCGACAGAGCCTTCTCGCTGCCCCCTCCCTCTGGAACTCACTCCCCCAACCCATCAGAGACTGCACTGACCTCACCACCTTCAAAAAACTTACAAAAACTCACCTCTTCAATCTGGCTTTTAATGTGTGATTGTTTTTGTATTATTTGACTTTAACTATATATTTATATGTTGTTCCTTCCTTTTCCCTTCACTATATCTGTAAAGCGTCTTTGAGCACCTGTAAAAGCTCTAACAAATTAAATCTATTATTATTATATTAACGCAGCCTCTGTCGGTCTTCTCACTCTCACTTTCCCGCTACATCTGGCCGAACAATGAAACCTAGTCAAAGTAGCTAGATAGCATTAAACCAGGGTTGCCAACTCTCACGCATCTGGCGTGTGACACACGCTTTCACTCTCAATCTCACGCTCTCACGCTGCCCAAACTATTCTCACGCCAAAAATAAAAATACCGAAGACTATAAACGGTTTTGAAAACTTTTGTCAGGTAGTGATTGTCTTCTCAATAGAACATCTTTGATAATGTCTTCTGGCCAATCAGAATCACGATAACGGCGTGGTGTTGTTGCAGGAAGTCCCGACGGAGAATACTTATGCGGTAGTACAGCTCTATATACATCGATACAACATTACTTATTATTATATAAATCAACACGTAATGAAATAAGACCCCACGGTTTGATGATTGATAGGTGTGTGGGCTGTCTTTCAATTTGACACACAGAACAATGGGGGCTATCCACCCTTATCCACAATGTAAAGTAATTCACACAGCCTCTTCCCTCTCCTCTCTGTGAGGAGCAGCAGGTTCAGCTTTCAGAACAAAGTAACAAAAAACTAAAATGGCATTAATTTTTTTAAATATGTCGTGGAGTAATAGATTTATTTATTTTTCTTCTCAAGAGAGTGCCAGAATGTGTATTTTGTGTTAGTATTTCAAAAAATCTCCTGGGGGAGAATCCCCCCAGACCCCCCTGCAGGGGTTGGGTTTTCAGCATGTCAACTCTTTCACTTGTGGGGAGATAATAATCTAAAAAATAATCAATAATAATAAAATAATCTAAACCTCATGCGTGGCGTTTCACTGTCAAGGGGAGCGTGTATGTGATTACATTGCAAATACTGATTTGAGCGCCACTACTGTATGGGTTAGCCCTACCATATATTACCCAACAAAAATACTCTGGAGCCGCAATTGCCGACCCGTATTACGCATGCGCAGATCTAAGATCCAGTAGAAATTATAAAAAAGTAAAAGTCTGCTGCTTATTGTTCTACTAGGCCAAAATAGAGTCAAAGAGTATATGAGAGTGAGAGTGTGTTAATTAATATATTTGGCAGTTTGGAGTAAGTCTGTAGATTTGTGTGTGTGTGTGTTTCATGTATAGGCCTCTCACGATAATTCATTTTGTTGGATACATTTTCCCGGAAATGATTACGATAAACAATAATATTGTCGGCACCGTTGTATGACCATTTTAGACCACTGACATAATGATAATATATAATAATAATTCAAGTACATCCTTTCAAACTGCTAGTCACACCCTCATGTAAATGGCAATTTATCGAGTTCATTTTTATTTATCGTACGATAAGTCAATGAATTGCTTATCGCGACAGGCACACAATAAAACAGTGGAAACAAACATGTGTTTGACTTTCATTCGTGAATGAAACTGTGTGCCCTTTATAGTCTGTGTCCAATTTTGTGTATTTGTATATATATCCTATATATATGCTAAGGTCCCGCTGCTGACACGATAGCAGTCATTTTGTGCGCATAATGTGTAAATAAACCTATGATATCAAAATCTCACTCCAGCCAGGTACCCAAAGTTGGCAACCCTGATTAAACATATAGCTGATAATGCTATCAATATAATGCCAAATGAAGAATGATGGTCACAGAAAAGAGTGTAAGCTAAATTAAGTTAAAATATATATAATATAATAAAAGAAGATGGGCCTAAAGGAAAATAATTGTCATCCAGGCAGCTAAACTCAAACAATATTTAGCTGTTCAACATTGGCAAAACATATTTATTTAAGTTAAAAAATATGTATTTAGACCCCTAGCTTGCTCACATTATGACAATATCTGCTCACTTTGTTAAAAACGTTTTGTTTCTGTAATAGCTTACCTTAGACTCTCCTCCGCTGACACATCCATCCTCCACAGCAGCCAGAGGTGAAAAGGGCAGTTTGGATATTTGATGGACAGTTGGACAGTTGAAAAATGATACATTTGAAATAACTCAACCGTGATTGGGCAGGACAGTAGACACACTAACACAGTAGCACTTTGGGATCTGGGCTCAGATATGTAGTGCTTTATAAATTGAATCCATTATTATTATTATTATTATTATTATTATTATTATTATTATTATTATTATTATTATTACTAATGTGTTGACTATGTGCATTTTTATTTTACATGTGAGTGTAAAATGCTTCAGAAATGACACTGAATGTGTTGAATTGCCTTTGACACAGCAGTGTGTTAAAAAAATAACACATTACTTCTAAGACTTTTCCCATCAGAGGATTCTGCTTATTCTTTTTTCGGACAATGGGCCCCAGTATTCGTCCCAAGAGTTCCAGCGTTTCAGTCGGCTGTGGAAGTTCGAGCACAAAACGCCGTCTCCTGGATACCCACAGAGCAACGGGAAGGCCGAGTCTGCTGTGAAAACTGCAAAACGACTGATGCTGAAAGCTAAGGCGGCGGGACAGGACCCGTACCTGGCTATGTTGGATCACCGCAACACACCTACTCAAGGACTGACTACAAGCCCGGCTCAGGGACTGCTTAGCAAGAGGACCAGAACTCTACTACCTGCTCGGGACATTCTCCTACAACCCGAGGTGAAACAGACAATACAAGACGGATTTACAGGCAGGAGAAGCAAGCCACATACTACAACAGGACAGCTAAGGACATGGACACGCTCAAACAGGGAGACCGGGTTAGAGTTCAGCCTTACGAACCACACACGATCTGGAGGACGGCTACTGTGGTGGAGCCTGTTGACCACAGGTCCTACACGGTACAGCTGGAGAATGGAGGTGTTCTAAGGAGCAGTGGCGGTTCTAGACCAATTTGACTGGGGGGGGCCACTGGGGGGCCAGTTATTTTCTGAGGGGGGCACAATAAATGCAGGACGAAAAAGATAACTAGACAGTATGCAGTAATTGCGCATAAGAAAACAATGCAATGCAGTTATTGGTATTTGTTTCAGTACACTTATTTATTTCAGATATATCTTTCCACTCACACCATATTTATATAAAAATAAAGGCAATGAACAGTAACATCTTTACTTTACATAAGGGTGTCTGCACAATCTCACATTACAGCAACAAAATCCTGCGGTTTTTGGCAAACCTAAAAGGTGTGTATAATACTGAAATCAATGAGTTCTTCATCTGAACTCTGCATAGTACATAACTCATATCAAAAACATACAATCAAAATGGAATGTTTCGAATAGCCTCAACTTTACAAAAATACTTTGACTGTGTTCAAACATAAAAGTTTTCCCTTGTGCATAACTTCTAGTGTTAACATTCAATATCATTCTTCAAAATAGCAGCAATAGCTTGGTATTAGTACATTTCTTCCTCCCTCCTTTCACAGAAACCGTTCTCATACCACGCTCAGTGTTAAGGCACTTGTTTTTACAAAGTGAAAAGAAACGACCCATTTTAAAATAGTAATGATTCTAAAAGTCATGAAATCTATCATATCGAACAGTGAAAAATAATAAAAATGAAACAAACTATCTTGGACCAGTGTAATGTAATAATAAAAATACACTATCTTGGAATAGTATAGAGTAAAAATAAAAATACACTATCTTGGAATAGTATAGGTTAATTGAAATGGATTCACTCCATTTTAGCATGCTCACTTCTTCACATGATTTAATCATTTAAATAATCACATCGGCTGGACATTCATTGAACAATCTCATCTCTGAACATCCATATCATTTAAACTCATTCAAACTAACTCATCATTTTCATCAACATCTGTATATGGGGGTGGATCGTCCTGTTCTACTAGCATTGGAAACTGTCTCCCCATGTGAAATTTACCCTCCCTCCTTTCATACCATTTAAGGTATGAAAACAATATGTTCTCTAGAAGAGGCCGTCGTGATCAATCGGTACGTTAGGACATAGAAATGCAACAGCTAGGCCTCTCCTGGGCTCTATGTTATCCTTGTACACAGTGGAGCCTAAACTCCCCCTGGGACTGGTCTCTTAGCCCTACTGGCTTTGGGTGGTCTGCTTTAATGCAGTGATAAAGTCCCTGAAATGGTGTGAAAACCGGTGGAATATCACTAACGCATTACACTAATTTATCTTCAATTCTGGTCTCCTTGAAGAACCATGCTAACTCCTTTTACAGTGTGTGGAAACTTCGGTGCCCGAGCATGTGATAATTACTCCCTCCTTTAACAAGGACTTTAAAAACAGAAGTCATTTCATCAATGGTTTGTAGTTCAATTCAGGAATTTTCACTCATGGCAGATATGTTTCTCCTTTTAAATACCATCTCTAAATGTCAGGTCATCACTGATTAAATGGATGAGCATTAGGAGGTGGTGGCACTTGCCTTTTAAAAAACTCATACTCTGGTGCTGTGCGCTCCCTCTGAAGCTGCAAGTAAGATTTCAAAAATATGCACCATTAAAATGAGTGATCCAAGGCCCCGCATGTATTACTCCCAATTATACTAGTTTTTCAGAATTTAAATTTTCAATCGCTCTTTGCCTAGTGTCTTTTTTTTAAAACTCTACATCTTGGACGAAAAACAAATGTTGTTTCCACCTTAACAGTTCTCCTATGGTAATAACCATGCTACAATGGAGAAACCAATACTCTAGATTGGAGTACTTTCTTTGGCTTGGTTCTAGCTCTACCTTTAACATTTTCCATTCAAATAAAGATTTGCCTGCTATCTATATTGTAACAAATTAAATCTTCCCCAAACTCTCACATGAATAAGAATCTCTAAAAGAATAATTTGTTATATAATGAAAAGATTGAATAATATGTTCTACCCTCAGTGTGTTTTTAGGATTATTTTCTAATAAGTGTGTTTATGTGTAAACTCACTCCTGTTTTCCTTCTCTCCCCCTCTGGTTGTCAAGCCACGACCCCCTCACGTTCTGCTGGCCCATGCCAACTCCTCTGGTTCTGTCCTCTCCTCAGTCCATCCGCTTGGTGTTTCCGCCCGGTCTAACCCTTTTCAGTGGCCCAACTGCTTTGCATTTCATCTCCTCCTTTTCAGTCTCTACGCTGTTGCATGGAGGGCGTATTCCGCTCTCATGTCCCACACTCTGCTCTTGTGCCAAATCTCGTGGCTCAGGCTGGAACTTCATGTCCTGTCTGAGGGACCGATGAGAGTTTGCCTCTTTGTCAGCATGCTGGTTTGGTTCTGGATGCCTTAGGTGGAGATGGTTCTGGATGCCTCAGGTCGTTGTTGGTTCAGCTCGGGTTCTCTGTCTTTTCGATGGAGGAAGAGTCTCCTGTGGTGATGTAATTTGTCTGAAGATGGGGTCGTAGCGTTCTGACAGGCAGAGAGAGAGAGAGATCTCGGGACGCATTACCTAGTTAATTCTAACACACTGAGGTAAAATAAATCCAATCCTTTCCACTCTATTTTCCTAATCTTACTATCTGTCTGGTTGTTAAACGTAATTAATGTCTACTAATAGTTGTGCCATATCCCTAAACATTGCTTTCACCCACTGTAACATGGCTACTCCAAATAACTCTTTCAGGAAACCATTTTCTTCTATTAATTTAAAAATACCTACATGTTTCAAGCACCACATATTTCACACACTATAAAAGAACATCCCCATATTTTCTCCATCACTTTAAATCTCACTGTTATTTAGAACATAAGTAACTAACTTTTGTGACAGGACATATCTGCAATGTCGCCACAATCTGCTGGGGAATTTCGTTCATAGAGTTTGTACATACAAAGCTGTACTTGTGGGTTAGTAGCCCGTTTCTACTGTAATAATTTTCAATAACTTTGCTCAGGTCACCGGTCGGTTGTCCATAAACTTAACAGGGGGTGTTTCTGGTACAGACTAAAACATGGATCCAGTGTATTTGGAGATTCCCCTAATCTGTAAATCCCCATCACTGATTATCCCGATCACTTAAACCCATCTCATCATTTGATACAAGAACTGCATATATGGGGGGTGAATCATCTTGATTATAACCACCTCACCTTTGGGAACGAGTATTTCTAAATCCTCCTCTTGTTGCTCAGCTGATCTTCTGGCTCTGGGGATAAGTGAAAGTCTCTGAAACTCAGCTGGAGTTGTGTTAGTGATGTGGGCATTCTCTATGAGTGGACTAATGGATCCATGTCTTACTTGATATTGTACTCCCCATCCAACCAGAAAGGTGCCAAGTGTAATGAGCACAATCAAGAATGCTATTCTGACTCTTATCCCTAGGGGACCCCACAATTGGTTTGGCTTTGTTCTTGACATCATCTCTATTTTCTCCATGGTTGTGTTGGTTACAGAATTTAAATAATGTGTACTATAATAACGTATACAAAAATTGGACTCTTTTTCAGATGTAAAGCAAAAATAGGTTTTCACTTTAGTGTACAATCTATAAAAATCTATAGACAATTCGTCTTTTGAGCTGTTTCTATCTTTATTTTATTTCTATTTATTGTTTTGTTCCAGCTCTGCCAAATCAGTCCTAACTCCCAATAATGTTCTGGAAGTTGCCAGTGAAGGGTGACAATGTGTGAGGTGGTGTCAATTTGCTCCTTTTTCTTTACCTTTAAACCGGAGCGCGTGTGAAGTTCATTACAACTTCTCACTGTTCCGTCCACCGGGATCAGCCCACTGTCTTGTGAACTTTCACCCTCACCCATTCACCTGGCCGAACAGGAGTCTCTTCTGGTGTCTCGTCTGGTATCTCTGTAGCTTTCCTAGCCTGTGTAGACAAAACTTGGATAATATTACTCAGAGTTCTGACATATTCATTACTTCTATTCGCCTAACATCTAAAACTGGACCACTCCCTTCTTGGAGGAGGCCCAAGCTTCGGCATACTTTTTGTCGTTATGAGACCTATTATTAACTTCATGTTATTATTTATTAACTACAACGTCACTGCAATCAACATGTCTGTATAATCATGACACTCCCTCCTTTGAGCATAATATGCTCAATTAATATTGCAATGATTACCCTATTCTGAACAGGACATGTAAAACCCATAACGTTGCATCAAATAAACATAACTTCTCCGTGTACCCATAAGGCGTACAAAAAATATCGTATGATGTATGGTTTTCTGATGGTATAAATGCATATTCACTAAAATCTGCCATTAGCACAAAAAATTGTTTACTTGTTTCAACAATGGCTTTTGTCCTGCTATTATGCATCATTGTTGCTGCGAAAAACAATACCCCTGGTGTCGCTAATGCGTCTCAATAATTCTAGGATTAGAGGATTGGTTGTTACTGCTGAACAAAGATATGATAAAATAATATTTCTCTAAGCTAGAGGGAAAATACAAACTATTCTCACAGAGGGTGACATGCATGAAGGGCTGGTGCCCCTCACTCAAAATGAGATATTGCCTTACGCACTACACTATAAATCAGTAAAGTTACTCAAGAATAAATAAATAAAAACTGATTCTTGAAACTGTTGTAAAAACCCTACAACTTCTTCATCCAAGCTCTCAATCAGTGTTATGTTATTTAATCTGCAGCTCATTTCCTTAAAACAGATACTTCAGACCGATAACATTTTGTTTATGAGAAAAACTGTAATCTGACTCCATAAATCACATAATTGTTTGACTAAAAAACTACACTTCCACTAACAATAAATGAAGTTCCCCTTTAAACACAGCCCCGGTCTTCTGACGGGGTCTATCTATGCACTGGCTGGAAAATGTTGTGCCAGTTTCTGTCGCTCCGTCACTGTTCTCCCGCTAACAGTCACTCTCTAGTTCTGCTGGGTTCTTGTTGACTTCTTCACTGGTTTGAGACAAGCGACCCTATCGGACACCTCCCTTTGTAGCCAGACTTCACCACAGCAGAATCGAGTTTCTGTTTTCAGTTCTCAACAGCTCCACGTCAGGTGTATTGCCGCCGCTTGGACTGCAGTCAGTGTAAACAGAAGGACTTGGTAAGGATTCTCCTTCTTGGGCGAGTACCAGGTTTCCGTCTTCATATTTTTGGGTGGAAAACCGTCATCTTGACCTCACTAGCTGTGTGGACACAATAGTTTTCTGTGTAGGGGAACAACATCACTCGTAATCTCTTTCCTTCTCATAATTACAAAAATAGTCTGCTAAATGTTCTATTCTGTGGATGCTTTATGTGTAAATGCAAATGCTACTCTCGATTTTGTTTTACATTAAAACTCTCCCTCCTGTGGTGACAGATATGGCTCAATGTAGCTGGTTTTCAAAATACCCTTGTGCTGAGGATGCATCACCTGGTGGTCTGGCCCTCTGAGCTTCCTCATTGTTGTGGTTGATACCAGGGTGTCAGTGGCATTTGGGTCATGTTTGGCACCCCTGTTCGTCTTTGACATCTCTGGGACCCCCTGCCTCCGTTGTCACCATGGAAACCTCCCCCGGGGTATCTGCATGGAGGGCCGTTGTTTGGTGCATGTGGTGGGTACTTCATTTGTTGTTGTGGACAATCTCTAGCCCAATGGCCCAGCTGATCGCATATGTAGCATCCCTCAAATCGGAGAACTTTTCCTCTGCCTCTGCTTCCTCGGAAACCTCCTGGTTGTTGGTTCTGCTTCTGATTTTCTGGCACTGTCTGAGATTTTACTGTTTGAGGTGTCTGCCCTGCATCATATTGGCTTCGGTATCTCTCTCAGCTACCTGCATCTTCAAAAGTCTTTTCGCCAGTTTCTTTGTGTCTTCATCGTCTTCCACCTTTGTTTTTCTACAATAATGTCATTATGGGCTTCATCTGCCTTCCTTCTTTCTTCAATAAAGTCATTATGGGCTTCATCTGCCTTTCGTCTCTCTTCCATTCCTCTGATGAGTTCTGCTTCCATTCTTCTGCCGAGTTCTTCCTCCATTCTTCTGCCGAGTTCTTCCTCCATTCTGGTTGACACTGGATAGGATTCTTACCTCATACGCCAATTCTTTCTCATTTGGGGCTTGAGTCGAAACTTGGTGAGAAGGGTTGTTCTCTGATATGTCTGGAGGAGACACTTCGGTCAGGCTTGGATACTGCTTTGGAGTTTGGATAAGTGGAGCCTCTTTTGTCATTTCTGCTGTGTCTTCATTTACTGGCAGATCTTCAAGGGGGTTGTCCGGCTTTGATCCATGCTTGTTGCTGTCGCAGGTATTCTCCATTCTCATAGTCAATTACAGCTTTTCTATGTGCCGGTTGATCATTTGCTGGAAACAGTCCTCTCGTTTGCCACTGTTCCCACAGTCTCTCAGCTTGGTTCCATGTCTTCTGTCTACGATTTAGAACTGTTGTAGCATCTGATCTGATTTTTACCCTTTCCTTGATATCTGCAGTTGTGCCTGGCTCTACGTCTGGCCTTAATTTAGTTTCTTTTGGTGACATATTCTCTAACTATTTGAATGAAAAAATATGAAATTATTTTTTAATAAGGTCGATCTATAAAATATAAATGATTATTATTATATATATTTTTCAAAGTCAATCTATAAAATATAAATGATTATTATTTTTTCAACAATTATGCACATTTTTTAAATCAGAATTATAAAAAAAATAGACAACAATTGTACTGTGTACAGTTTTGACCCCGAAATATAAAAATTAGAAATCTGGTGTGGCTCTACTGGGTTCCACTTTCCGAAATGTTTGGAATTATGTAAATGTCATAACTTGTGTTAGCTTCAATACATTTGTTTGCTTTTTTGAAAGAGTATTATGTAAGGTTTCTTATCTTATAATTAGAAACCACTTGCAATTCAGTAGTTATAAGGATGCCCCTTTCGTCTCATTAGTATGCATAAAAAAGTGACAGGTGACACGCCCCCAAATGAGCTAAGTCCCGCCTCCCCTCGCCTCCCATTGGTCGAGAGCTTTTTATGAGAGCTATGTCCCGCCTCCCATTGTTTGAGACCCTTTGATGTGAGGGGTGATGTGTTATAAAGGGTAGGTGTGAAAAGCCCCCCTGTGGAATGCCTTTGTTATCTATTTCTTTGATGTGTTGATTAAGGTAGTCTCTTTGAAGTTATGCTGTCTGATCCCTCAGGCGTTATCTAATCTAATTAGCCTTTGCTGTTTTGCCCTTTGATCTTAATCTAGGTATTTTTATGAGTGAGACATGGTTAGTTGTCTAATTCCTTTGATGTGTCGATTAAGGTAGTCTCTTTGAAGTTATGCTGTCTGGTTATCTAATCTAATTAGCCTTAGATGTTATGAGCCTGTGATCTTAATTTAGGTATTTTTATGAGTGAGACATGTCTCTCTGAAGTTAGGATGTATGGCCGCTCAATGTGCCCCGGCCTCTCCCCCCTTTTCTCCACCCTTGCTCTGCAAGGAGATTGTGGGGGGGGTGAAATTAGATGAAAATAGAAATAGGCTCAAAACTAAATAAAAGACAGTAATTTCCACTTACCAAGTCACCTTTCAAAAAAAGAAAAATGGCCGAAATGAGACAACAGCTATCCGCGGGGGTCCAGTCAAGAAAACGAATGTCTATGCTGAGTGCAGATGCATACAGTCAGAGATCTGTGCACAAACTTCTCTTGTGTCTCTGTTGGTCAAGCAGGGTGACCCCTACTCTGAGACAATTAACACACACACACACACACACACACACACACACACACACACACACACACACACACACACACACACACACACACACACACACAGAGTTGCCCCTTTAATGTGGGGGTTGAGATAAGGGATGCTAATCTATATGCTGATTAGACACGGTGTCTGCTAAGGATGTTTCTTCTCAAGTTTTTTGTGAAACTGTTAAGACAAGGATATTTCTGTTTGGGCAATGAGGGTATTCATATTAATTTAAAAAAGAGCTTATTTAGTTTTTAATAGTGATAACTAAGTTTCACTCTGTAGGGGGCAAAAGACGCATCCTTAAACACATCGATAAAGGACTCTTTAAAGCAGAGACATGGCGACAGCATACCTGAATATCAGCAGGAGAGGACTCTTTTTCAGTAAATACATTATAGGGTTAGAATAAGATATATATATATATATGTGGTGGAATTAGTTTAAAATAGCCACCCTACACTTTTTTTAGCTGTCCTCTCTAGATTTGATCCAGGGTTTTGTAGTAGTATTTACCATGATATATAACTTAGACTAAGTTAACTATCTAAACACTCAGAGTCCTTTACCTCACCTGAGCTTATCCAGAGCTTGACTGACACACAGAGACCAATCAAGGGCTTTGATTTATGATCTGTATGACAGTGGCCATGTCGGCAGGCCACATCATGTAGACAGCCAGTCACCCTGTGTGAGGCAGACCCACATGTGAGCAGCATTGCGTTCAAAATAAATTAAAAAACTAAATTGGTCGCGAAATATACTTGGGCGGCCGTTAATATACTGGGCGGCCCACCCCAGTAAAGTCTATGTGGGGGAAATCCTGGAATATCAGATACAATTAGCATTTAACCAGAAGTGCGAATGAAGCAGTGAACTGCACTATATTTGATATACATCCAATATATAAAAGGTTATGTTAATATTGATCAGCTGGTCAGAAACTTGACTCCATAGGAAATATAAAAAGATATATGTTGAGCGTGATCATAACTTTCCAATAACACAAAGTTGCAGATCCTCTGTTGCAGGTTTAGCCATTCAGTCAGCCAGGTGTAAAATATGCATTTTATTATCACCTTTTCTATTTGGCCAACTAGTGATAATTAAATGATACCCTATTTATTTAACTAAAATATGCATTTATTATTACCTTTTCTATTTGGCCAACGCCGTCTGTTTTGATGATTGTGATCAACCTTAATTAAATGTGCTAATAATATCTTTGTCTCAGTTCATTTCAGACTGCAACACACGTACACAAAAACAAACTACTTAGTGGGGTTATAAAAGAGTTAGCTTATTAATTCTCTAAGTTTAAGTCAAGTTGTACATCATAGTTCAGATTACTAAGATAATGAAGCTTCTATTTACGTTACCATATGTATAAAGTATCTACATACGTGTAATGTAAAATAATCAAAAGTTTTGACTGGTAAGATTCTCACTTTTTTTTTTTTACAGAGAGCTCCGCTCCCCCTCAACATAACAAGTCCCGCCCTCCTCACCAGATCATTTAAAAGTAGGGGTGGAAATAGGTGAAAAAAGAAATGCGCTCAAACTAAATAACAAGCCAGTCATTTACACTCACCAAGTCACCTTTTCAAAAAAGAAAAATGGCCAAGAGATGCCTAGATATGGGTTTAATCAGCGAGACCCCTGTGACAACCTACAGCCATCAGTCCGGAGCGCCAATCAAGAAACGAATGCAGCATCTGTGCCGGTTTCAGACGCCTCCAGCCGAAGAACTTCATGAAGAATGGACTCTGAAAAATGGCGATGTTTGGGGTTATGTATTCAACTATACGGCGAATGAACTGCATTTCTACAATCTGAAGAATGGAGAAACGTATGGACCCCGCAGTGTTAAAGCGACACTGACCTCAACAGATTGGGCTGTGTTAACTCTGGTGTCTTACAGAGATCTACATGCAACCACTGTATCGGAAGAAGTAGTGCATCGAGAAACCATAGTGGAACCAGCGGTGTACAAGATATTTGTAAAGAAAAGCAAAGAAACGCATACAGCATGCGAGATCAAAGAAGAGTTTTCACCGCTGTCCCTCAATGTGAAGGAAGAAGAAGAAGGAGATATCCCCCCGCCGCCAGAAGTGAGAAGAATCCTGACAAGCACCGTATGGGAAACTAAAAGCGGACCATCGGGGCGGTGGTATTACCGTGCAAGCCGTTTAGTGACGCTGGGAAAGGACACCTCAGATGATTTTGTTTTGGAGTATTTCAACTCTACATGTGGGGTTTTTCAGACATCCTTTCGGGTGCCTCTGACTGCTTGGCTGAAAATGATTGATGGAAAAGCCACAAAGCTTAAAGAATTTTTTAAACAGAGTCAGACATCGATGGACATTATAAAGGTGAAAAAGACTCTCACTTTTGCAGAGGACTCAGTATCCCACTCAACATAACAAGTCATACCCTCCTCACCAGATCATTTTTAAAACTAAGGATCCCGCAAAGAAAAGCATTGAGTTTTCTACCTAGGTAAAAGGTCTTACGAAAATGTGTTATCTATGTATCAAGATGATGTGTTTAAAAATGAATCTTGTGAAAAATACCAACGCTGTGAGAGACGTCATAAAGACACTCATTTTAACCACAGTGTTTGTTCTCTACAAATGTTTAAAGATTGTTATAAAATGTAAAAAATAAAAAAGGTATGGAGACAAAATTAATTCAGGTGACTCTGTCTTTTATCAGGAAAACAAAAATATAATACAAATGGTTTAAGAGGTCAAATGTAACCATCTTGGACTTAATATTCAAAACAAAATACTTTATCTGAATACATTTTCTTTTAAACGCACTTTTCGAAATTATTTATTTATTATTTCAGTGGAACAATCCAGTTTCTGTTAACATCAATGCTTTTTCTCTTCTCTTGTGTTACTAAGATACTTTTAGACCCACTTTGGCGTGTGCAACACTTAACAACTGGTAGAATATGAATTACTTTTGTAAGGATTTTGTTTTTAAATGGCGTTTTTTTTGTTTTGTTGTAAAAACACTTGTTCAGTTAAACAAGGTTTTTTCTTTTTCTGATAACCTTACATATTTTTAGTTATTTTCTACTACCAAGATACTTTAAGATACACCTTGATGTATGCAACACTTAACAAAGGGTATAATATGAAGTACTTGGTAAGGAAGGGGGTTTTTCTTTAGGGGGTGCAAAACTTTAGAACTGGGTAAAATATTCATTAATTGTAATGAATTGAGTTTTCTTTTTCTTTTTGATTTTCAACATACTATTTGTACACAATGACTTTTTCCATATTTCTGACAAAACTATACTTTTTGACTTTTTCCGTAAAATCTTGACAAAACTATTGCTTATTCTTAATTTTGACCTATTGCTGCGTGGTTGGAAATGATAGATGAAAAAGCTACAACGCTTAAAGAACTTTTTTTTTAAAAACTCTCAATTCTATAAATGACTCCCCCCATTCAACGCAATAAGTCCCACCCTCCACTCGGCAAATCCTCTAAAACGAAGGACCCCACTAAGACAACCGTTGTAAACTAGCCATGGATCTGAGAAAAACCAAGACACCCCCCGCGAGTTGCAGCCAGGAACAGACTCCTGGACTACCATCATCACCACCATTCTGGACCGCCGAATCCGGCTATACTACCGCTGCTGATGTTGCTCCTTGGGCCAAGACGTCTCTGTTTGTGGACACAGTGAATTCGGTGTTGGTTGATATTGTGGAGAGGGTGATACATCGGTACAGAGAAGAAATCTGCAAAGGGTGTCGAGTCAGTCACCCCGGCCAGAGGCAACACGATTTTATGAATGACATGTCCGATTTTTACTTCAGAAACAATTACAATGCGTTAATGAAAAGACTATGGCTCACCGACTTCATTACTGAGATCGACCAGACTCTTATTGATAAAGACATTTTCACGGATGATTCGAGGATCCAAGGCGCTTCGGAGGCTTTTCTTCACAATCTCAAAAATTGCAGACGCCTCAAGGAGAGACTTGAAAAGATCCAGGCCGAGTTGGATGGAGAAGAAGAAGACTATTAACCAGCAGTTGACTGAAGCCAGGGGTTTATTTTTGATACATTGACTTTTCTCTCTTTTAAAGTAAAATAAAAATGGGGAACTACTATGCAAAATGCTCTGTATATATTGAACACAATATAGTCAATATCCTTTTAATAGGGGTGGTGATGAGGACGATTGAAAGCAGAATGAGTAGTGACCCCTGTGTAAAAAGAACGGCTGAAGTTTGTAAACTGGAAGACATTATGGATATCGTTCGTTCTGGCAGTACTATTCCGGGTCATTGGGAAACGATTATAAACGAAACATTTAAAGTGGTCCTGGAATCTTCATTTTCCGAAACATTCTGTAACATTACCGCAGAAATGAAACAAACATCAAAAGTGTATCATGTGCTCTCACTGTATGCTCTGTTTGTAGATGTGATGCATCTTTGTGTTGAAAACAACATACACATGAATATTCTGACTGAAGTGAAAAAACTCCACCAGGATATTTTCAGTAATATGGGGAATTCCAAGCTGGAGACGGTCCTGGGGATGCTACAATCAGTATAACTATTGATTTTTATATGTGTGTGTGAAAAATAAAAAATTTGTTTTTACATTTTAAAAACTGTTGTCTTCATTATAGCAAGGGGAGTGTGTCTGATACATGTGTATTACAGTCCTTCACATGCACTGGTGTCTTCATTATAACAAGGGGCGGGATAACAGGGAAGATGTAGGATAAATGTGTACTGAAACGTGCGTATTATACACCCACAGAAACGCAGAAACACGGAAACACACAGAAACACAGAAACACAGACACACAGAAAACACCCTGAATCAAATCTAGAGACGACCATTATGAGTCAGATGCTTGACGAAATCTACTAAAACAAAGTACTTCATGGTAGTGGTCAGCTTTTATACACAAAAGTGTATCTTTTCAGTAACTTTCTCAGAGAATTTAAGCATAAATCTGTCAAATGTTCAAAACAGCCTTGTTTCACTGAAATAGCCCTCAAAATCACAAAAGGCCATTAAGAGTCAGATGCTTTTATGAAATATAATAAAACAGAGTACTTTCATGGTAGTGGTCTGCTTTTAAAAAGAAAAGTGTACCTTTCGGTAACATTTCTGAGAGAATTAAGCATAAATCTGTCAAATGTGCAAAGCAGCCTTAGGATACATGACAAAATGCCATTAAGAGTGGGAATCCTAACGAAATCTACTCAGAGTACTTCATGGTAGTGGTCAGTTTTTAGATACAAAGTGTATCTTTCGGTAACATTTTCTGAGAGAATTAAGCATAAATCTGTCAATTGTGCAAAGCAGCCTTCACTGAAATAGCCTCAAAATCACAAAATGCCATTAAGAGTGGGAATCTTAACGAAATCTACTCAGAGTACTTCATGGTAGTGGTCAGTTTTTAAATACAAAAGTGTATCTTTTTCAGTAACCTTTTCGAGAGAATTAAACATAAATCTGTCATATGTTCAAAACAGCCTTCAATGAAATAGCCTCACAATCACAAACTGGCTGAAACTGTACAGTGAATTGGAGAAATTACAGCACAGAGCTTTCTACTACGACACAGATAGTTTAATCTATGTGACAAGACAGGGGGGAGACTCCACTGCCCATGGAGGTTGTATCTGGGGGATCCCTAAAAGTTATGCTTACCAGACCAAAACATTTAAAAAAGGTTGGGATGCGTTTTTGTGTAACCCCTTTCACACGCATCCCAACCTTTTTTAAATGTTTTGGTCTGGTAAGCATAACTTTTTTCAGATACAACCTCCATGGGCAGTGGAGTCTCCCCCCTGTCTTGTCACATAGATTAAACTATCTGTGTCGTAGTAGAAAGCTCTGTGCTGTAATTTCTCCAATTCACTGTACAGTTTCAGCCAGTTTGTGATTGTGAGGCTATTTCATTGAAGGCTGTTTTGAACATATGACAGATTTATGTTTAATTCTCTCGAAAAGGTTACTGAAAAAGATACACTTTTGTATTTAAAAACTGACCACTACCATGAAGTACTCTGAGTAGATTTCGTTAAGATTCCCACTCTTAATGGCATTTTGTGATTTTGAGGCTATTTCAGTGAAGGCTGCTTTGCACAATTGACAGATTTATGCTTAATTCTCTCAGAAAATGTTACCGAAAGATACACTTTGTATCTAAAAACTGACCACTACCATGAAGTACTCTGAGTAGATTTCGTTAGGATTCCCACTCTTAATGGCATTTTGTCATGTATCCTAAGGCTGCTTTGCACATTTGACAGATTTATGCTTAATTCTCTCAGAAATGTTACCGAAAGGTACACTTTTCTTTTTAAAAGCAGACCACTACCATGAAAGTACTCTGTTTTATTATATTTCATAAAAGCATCTGACTCTTAATGGCCTTTTGTGATTTTGAGGGCTATTTCAGTGAAACAAGGCTGTTTTGAACATTTGACAGATTTATGCTTAAATTCTCTGAGAAAGTTACTGAAAAGATACACTTTTGTGTATAAAAGCTGACCACTACCATGAAGTACTTTGTTTTAGTAGATTTCGTCAAGCATCTGACTCATAATGGTCGTCTCTAGATTTGATTCAGGGTGTTTTCTGTGTGTCTGTGTTTCTGTGTTTCTGTGTGTTTCCGTGTTTCTGCGTTTCTGTGGGTGTATAATACGCACGTTTCAGTACACATTTATCCTACATCTTCCCTGTTATCCCGCCCCTTGTTATAATGAAGACACCAGTGCATGTGAAGGACTGTAATACACATGTATCAGACACACTCCCCTTGCTATAATGAAGACAACAGTTTTTAAAATGTAAAAACACATTTTTTATTTTTCACACACACATATAAAAATCAATAGTTATACTGATTGTAGCATCCCCAGGACCGTCTCCAGCTTGGAATTCCCCATATTACTGAAAATATCCTGGTGGAGTTTTTTCACTTCAGTCAGAATATTCATGTGTATGTTGTTTTCAACACAAAGATGCATCACATCTACAAACAGAGCATACAGTGAGAGCACATGATACACTTTTGATGTTTGTTTCATTTCTGCGGTAATGTTACAGAATGTTTCGGAAAATGAAGATTCCAGGACCACTTTAAATGTTTCGTTTATAATCGTTTCCCAATGACCCGGAATAGTACTGCCAGAACGAACGATATCCATAATGTCTTCCAGTTTACAAACTTCAGCCGTTCTTTTTACACAGGGGTCACTACTCATTCTGCTTTCAATCGTCCTCATCACCACCCCTATTAAAAGGATATTGACTATATTGTGTTCAATATATACAGAGCATTTTGCATAGTAGTTCCCCATTTTTATTTTACTTTAAAAGAGAGAAAAGTCAATGTATCAAAAATAAACCCCTGGCTTCAGTCAACTGCTGGTTAATAGTCTTCTTCTTCTCCATCCAACTCGGCCTGGATCTTTTCAAGTCTCTCCTTGAGGCGTCTGCAATTTTTGAGATTGTGAAGAAAAGCCTCCGAAGCGCCTTGGATCCTCGAATCATCCGTGAAAATGTCTTTATCAATAAGAGTCTGGTCGATCTCAGTAATGAAGTCGGTGAGCCATAGTCTTTTCATTAACGCATTGTAATTGTTTCTGAAGTAAAAATCGGACATGTCATTCATAAAATCGTGTTGCCTCTGGCCGGGGTGACTGACTCGACACCCTTTGCAGATTTCTTCTCTGTACCGATGTATCACCCTCTCCACAATATCAACCAACACCGAATTCACTGTGTCCACAAACAGAGACGTCTTGGCCCAAGGAGCAACATCAGCAGCGGTAGTATAGCCGGATTCGGCGGTCCAGAATGGTGGTGATGATGGTAGTCCAGGAGTCTGTTCCTGGCTGCAACTCGCGGGGGGTGTCTTGGTTTTTCTCAGATCCATGGCTAGTTTACAACGGTTGTCTTAGTGGGGTCCTTCGTTTTAGAGGATTTGCCGAGTGGAGGGTGGGACTTATTGCGTTGAATGGGGGGAGTCATTTATAGAATTGAGAGTTTTTAAAAAAAAAGTTCTTTAAGCGTTGTAGCTTTTTCATCTATCATTTCCAACCACGCAGCAATAGGTCAAAATTAAGAATAAGCAATAGTTTTGTCAAGATTTTACGGAAAAAGTCAAAAAGTATAGTTTTGTCAGAAATATGGAAAAAGTCATTGTGTACAAATAGTATGTTGAAAATCAAAAAGAAAAAGAAAACTCAATTCATTACAATTAATGAATATTTTAC
Organism: Harpagifer antarcticus; assembly: GCA_902827135.1. Lineage (NCBI taxonomy): Eukaryota > Metazoa > Chordata > Actinopteri > Perciformes > Harpagiferidae > Harpagifer > Harpagifer antarcticus. The sequence continues at coordinate 514,461 of CADEHL010001013.1, forward strand.
CCAGTTCTAAAGTTTTGCACCCCCTAAAGAAAAACCCCCTTCCTTACCAAGTACTTCATATTATACCCTTTGTTAAGTGTTGCATACATCAAGGTGTATCTTAAAGTATCTTGGTAGTAGAAAATAACTAAAAATATGTAAGGTTATCAGAAAAAGAAAAAACCTTGTTTAACTGAACAAGTGTTTTTACAACAAAACAAAAAAACGCCATTTAAAAACAAAATCCTTACAAAAGTAATTCATATTCTACCAGTTGTTAAGTGTTGCACACGCCAAAGTGGGTCTAAAAGTATCTTAGTAACACAAGAGAAGAGAAAAAGCATTGATGTTAACAGAAACTGGATTGTTCCACTGAAATAATAAATAAATAATTTCGAAAAGTGCGTTTAAAAGAAAATGTATTCAGATAAAGTATTTTGTTTTGAATATTAAGTCCAAGATGGTTACATTTGACCTCTTAAACCATTTGTATTATATTTTTGTTTTCCTGATAAAAGACAGAGTCACCTGAATTAATTTTGTCTCCATACCTTTTTTATTTTTTACATTTTATAACAATCTTTAAACATTTGTAGAGAACAAACACTGTGGTTAAAATGAGTGTCTTTATGACGTCTCTCACAGCGTTGGTATTTTTCACAAGATTCATTTTTAAACACATCATCTTGATACATAGATAACACATTTTCGTAAGACCTTTTACCTAGGTAGAAAACTCAATGCTTTTCTTTGCGGGATCCTTAGTTTTAAAAATGATCTGGTGAGGAGGGTATGACTTGTTATGTTGAGTGGGATACTGAGTCCTCTGCAAAAGTGAGAGTCTTTTTCACCTTTATAATGTCCATCGATGTCTGACTCTGTTTAAAAAATTCTTTAAGCTTTGTGGCTTTTCCATCAATCATTTTCAGCCAAGCAGTCAGAGGCACCCGAAAGGATGTCTGAAAAACCCCACATGTAGAGTTGAAATACTCCAAAACAAAATCATCTGAGGTGTCCTTTCCCAGCGTCACTAAACGGCTTGCACGGTAATACCACCGCCCCGATGGTCCGCTTTTAGTTTCCCATACGGTGCTTGTCAGGATTCTTCTCACTTCTGGCGGCGGGGGGATATCTCCTTCTTCTTCTTCCTTCACATTGAGGGACAGCGGTGAAAACTCTTCTTTGATCTCGCATGCTGTATGCGTTTCTTTGCTTTTCTTTACAAATATCTTGTACACCGCTGGTTCCACTATGGTTTCTCGATGCACTACTTCTTCCGATACAGTGGTTGCATGTAGATCTCTGTAAGACACCAGAGTTAACACAGCCCAATCTGTTGAGGTCAGTGTCGCTTTAACACTGCGGGGTCCATACGTTTCTCCATTCTTCAGATTGTAGAAATGCAGTTCATTCGCCGTATAGTTGAATACATAACCCCAAACATCGCCATTTTTCAGAGTCCATTCTTCATGAAGTTCTTCGGCTGGAGGCGTCTGAAACCGGCACAGATGCTGCATTCGTTTCTTGATTGGCGCTCCGGACTGATGGCTGTAGGTTGTCACAGGGGTCTCGCTGATTAAACCCATATCTAGGCATCTCTTGGCCATTTTTCTTTTTTGAAAAGGTGACTTGGTGAGTGTAAATGACTGGCTTGTTATTTAGTTTGAGCGCATTTCTTTTTTCACCTATTTCCACCCCTACTTTTAAATGATCTGGTGAGGAGGGCGGGACTTGTTATGTTGAGGGGGAGCGGAGCTCTCTGTAAAAAAAAAAAAAGTGAGAATCTTACCAGTCAAAACTTTTGATTATTTTACATTACACGTATGTAGATACTTTATACATATGGTAACGTAAATAGAAGCTTCATTATCTTAGTAATCTGAACTATGATGTACAACTTGACTTAAACTTAGAGAATTAATAAGCTAACTCTTTTATAACCCCACTAAGTAGTTTGTTTTTGTGTACGTGTGTTGCAGTCTGAAATGAACTGAGACAAAGATATTATTAGCACATTTAATTAAGGTTGATCACAATCATCAAAACAGACGGCGTTGGCCAAATAGAAAAGGTAATAATAAATGCATATTTTAGTTAAATAAATAGGGTATCATTTAATTATCACTAGTTGGCCAAATAGAAAAGGTGATAATAAAATGCATATTTTACACCTGGCTGACTGAATGGCTAAACCTGCAACAGAGGATCTGCAACTTTGTGTTATTGGAAAGTTATGATCACGCTCAACATATATCTTTTTATATTTCCTATGGAGTCAAGTTTCTGACCAGCTGATCAATATTAACATAACCTTTTATATATTGGATGTATATCAAATATAGTGCAGTTCACTGCTTCATTCGCACTTCTGGTTAAATGCTAATTGTATCTGATATTCCAGGATTTCCCCCACATAGACTTTACTGGGGTGGGCCGCTCAGTATATTAACGGCCGCCCAAGTATATTTCGCGACCAATTTAGTTTTTTAATTTATTTTGAACGCAATGCTGCTCACATGTGGGTCTGCCTCACACAGGGTGACTGGCTGTCTACATGATGTGGCCTGCCGACATGGCCACTGTCATACAGATCATAAATCAAAGCCCTTGATTGGTCTCTGTGTGTCAGTCAAGCTCTGGATAAGCTCAGGTGAGGTAAAGGACTCTGAGTGTTTAGATAGTTAACTTAGTCTAAGTTATATATCATGGTAAATACTACTACAAAACCCTGGATCAAATCTAGAGAGGACAGCTAAAAAAAGTGTAGGGTGGCTATTTTAAACTAATTCCACCACATATATATATATATATATATCTTATTCTAACCCTATAATGTATTTACTGAAAAAGAGTCCTCTCCTGCTGATATTCAGGTATGCTGTCGCCATGTCTCTGCTTTAAAGAGTCCTTTATCGATGTGTTTAAGGATGCGTCTTTTGCCCCCTACAGAGTGAAACTTAGTTATCACTATTAAAAACTAAATAAGCTCTTTTTTAAATTAATATGAATACCCTCATTGCCCAAACAGAAATATCCTTGTCTTAACAGTTTCACAAAAAACTTGAGAAGAAACATCCTTAGCAGACACCGTGTCTAATCAGCATATAGATTAGCATCCCTTATCTCAACCCCCACATTAAAGGGGCAACTCTGTGTGTGTGTGTGTGTGTGTGTGTGTGTGTGTGTGTGTGTGTGTGTGTGTGTGTGTGTGTGTGTGTGTGTGTTAAATGTCTCAGAGTAGGGGTCACCCTGCTTGACCAACAGAGACACAAGAGAAGTTTGTGCACAGATCTCTGACTGTATGCATCTGCACTCAGCATAGACATTCGTTTTCTTGACTGGACCCCCGCGGATAGCTGTTGTCTCATTTCGGCCATTTTTCTTTTTTTGAAAGGTGACTTGGTAAGTGGAAATTACTGTCTTTTATTTAGTTTTGAGCCTATTTCTATTTTCATCTAATTTCACCCCCCCCCACAATCTCCTTGCAGAGCAAGGGTGGAGAAAAGGGGGGAGAGGCCGGGGCACATTGAGCGGCCATACATCCTAACTTCAGAGAGACATGTCTCACTCATAAAAATACCTAAATTAAGATCACAGGCTCATAACATCTAAAGCTAATTAGATTAGATAACCAGACAGCATAACTTCAAAGAGACTACCTTAATCGACACATCAAAGGAATTAGACAACTAACCATGTCTCACTCATAAAAATACCTAGATTAAGATCAAAGGGCAAAACAGCAAAGGCTAATTAGATTAGATAACGCCTGAGGGATCAGACAGCATAACTTCAAAGAGACTACCTTAATCAACACATCAAAGAAATAGATAACAAAGGCATTCCACAGGGGGGCTTTTCACACCTACCCTTTATAACACATCACCCCTCACATCAAAGGGTCTCAAACAATGGGAGGCGGGACATAGCTCTCATAAAAAGCTCTCGACCAATGGGAGGCGAGGGGAGGCGGGACTTAGCTCATTTGGGGGCGTGTCACCTGTCACTTTTTTATGCATACTAATGAGACGAAAGGGGCATCCTTATAACTACTCAATTCTATCTCGGCGATGAAGCATGTGTTCATTTATAACACTTAAAATCAAGCTTCAAAATGTTATAGTATCTTTGTCAAAACTGACCTCTTTTTAACAAGAAGAAGCTTATTTTCCTTAAAAATGGGAGAATATGGTTAAACAACACAGCACATAACCGCTGCAGTAGAATATTTGAATGTATTCATGTTAGCTCCAAATGAATAAGCTTAAAAATGAGAATGATTTGGGTTAAAACTGTGAGCTGGACTTTGGGCAAGCACATGTGACTTCAGGGAGACCATATGGACATTGACGCAATCACATGTGACTTTTGAGAGACCATGTGGTTTTTGAGGACAAAGGGCCATGGGGAGGTGGCAGCATGTGTTGACTTGCACTGTATGCAAATGCTCTCGTCACCTGTGAGTGGGGGAATTTAAGATTGGGAGAAGGTGATAGCAGGGGATATTTGGAGGATGTCAGCAGAACATCAGAGACCCCTCCCATTGCTAGAGAGTATAAATGAAGAGACGCAGCTGTGTTCAGTCTCTTTCTGCTGGCTGGCTGACGTGATCACCAGGTAATTGGGTTCCCATGTGTGTTGTGTTGTATGTATTTTGTATTGTATGTATTTTGTATTGCAAGTATATTGTATTGAATGTAATGATTTCTGGTGCATTGTAATATTGCCATTAAAGTAGAGTATGGTTGACTTGGTGGCACTGAATTCCTTCCATATAAATAGCTCTAGACGGACGCGGAGATATTGGAAACGTGGAGCGTAAATCCATTATAATATCTAACAATATGGTGCCCCGACGTGCAAGATTACGAGCGGAGGAGGAATTCAGACGACCGGATTGGGTCGGGAATAAGCGCTTTTAAACACCTCAGACAATCACGCGGGCCCTGCACAACTCAAAGGTACTTACAGACGCCTGTTATGAAAATCGATTGTCTGTGATTGAATACACTAAAATGTTAGGATTGTCTGAAGGCGTTTCACAGTGTTTTTAAAGTTTAAATGGAATATACAATGCATATTTTAAACATAGTCGTTGATCGCAGGTAGATATAGTCCGGCGTGGCGTACATAGACAGTTACATATTGATTACAGTTTGGCGCGGATCTACAGGTAGATAAAGTCCTGAGTCGCGTACATAAGAACGGTTTAGCGCGGATCTACAGGTAGATAAAGTCCTGAGTGGCGTAGAGACGGTGCAGGCTGGGGGTTGTAGAGGTTTGATTCCCACACGCCAGACCTGGAAACCCGATTTCAGATCGGGTCGCCGGCTAGAACTGAGGAGTTTTACAGGACAGACGAACGCTCAAAAGCTAAGAGCCGGAGGTCTGTGTTATGGTAATTACTCAATATTTGTGGATCTCAATGAAGCACTCGGATGAGTGAGGCTCATTTGTGGTCTGCTGCTGCCATCTAGTGGCTGAAAGGGGGTAGTACACCTTGGACATTGTTATATGAATTTAGCTTCAAGCGCTGAGTTTAAACATTACATTGCTGACCGGTATTGAAGACGGGAAGCGCGTTAATAGTAACTACGACAATAGCCCAGTATATTAATACATGTGAGCACATATTAATTGAGTCAGATAAATAAAAGCGAAGTGCACATATTAATTGAGTCAGATAAATAAAAGCGAAGTGAATATGGAACGACAGAATGCTAAAAACGATTCTGAAATTCCAGGTAGTTACCGGGAGCAATGGGAACAGATTAAGAGATTGATTTTAAGCGGTATCAAACAGGGGGCTAAAGAAAAGGCTTGTACTGATCTCCGATTCCTACACGATAAAATGATAACAGAGAATTAAGTACATTCAAATTAAATATAATAGTGGATTATTCTACCTAGATTAGACATACAAAGAGGACAATTTGTGTGTTATGAACTGGCCTTGGCTTGTTACATTTTTATTGAAGCCAGACTACAAGTCGTATGGTTTAATTTTTATTGAACTCAGTCTCCAAGCAGTGTGATTTCTCTCTGCAAATGGTTGAGTCTTCTCTTCCCTTCCCCCGGTCATCCAAGTTATTTGACCCCATGTGGTCAAGAGTCATTCTGTTAGACTACAATCTTGTGTAAGACAAATCATTGTTCTTTTGTCACATTTTTGAATCACATAAGAGTTCATTTTGCTAAATCAATTTATCTTTAATTTGTAGTTGGTGTTTGTTAACATTTTTACGCACGACATAGACCGACACTTGGGTCAAATTACATAACTGTAATCAGATTACTTGTTTTTCAAATATAGCGCTAAATACAGTTAGTTTTGTATTCTGTTACAAATCTAACCATGCTTGTAACACAACATGGATAGATTTAACTTAGATGAAAGACAGATTGTAAGGCAACTTGCACACCTAAACGAACAGAAACCCAGATGGTTTGCTCGTAGCAAATGGAACAAACAGACGCAGGCACTAGATAGATTGAGGAGGGTTTGTCACAATGCTGCCCTCGCAATGATTGGAATTAGAATTCCTCCCGTCACAGACCAAAATCTCCCGGGTGCAATGGCAATCCACAGCCCCATAAAAACAGATGAATTTAACACTCTTCTGTTCCCTCATGGTATTAGAGACACGGAGGTGCCTACAGATGGCGACATTCTGGACTATGTCGCAGAACGAGTCGAATATTTTAGAACAATGCAAAATAATGTTGTCTCTAACTCAGAGCACAAATCTCAAACGGAGCCCAAACTAAATCCTGCTATTCTCACACGCTCCTCTCTCCTTTACCCGGATTTAGGTAGTTAGATTACACAAACCCCTTCCCCTTATTCTCAGACCAGGGGGGGGGTTCCCCGAGCAGGGACAGTCGACCACTTAATAGGGACCTCAACTCAGAACAATTGACTTCCCTTCTGACAGATCTTACAGAGAGACACTCAGGCGCTACACAAACAGAGATAACATACACAGGCGCGCTGAGGAGAGGGAGAGAGGTGAGACGTCTTATCGCCCATGTCCAAGGGGGACAGTGGTGAAGGGATAGCGGGCCATAAAAGGGAGAGAGACACAGCAAGCCATGAAACTGAGGAGTTTTACGATGAAGCAGGAGGCCAGTGTCGTAAAACACAGCTATGAGGACACTTTGAAGCAGGACGCCAGGGTCGTAAAGTTCCCTGGTCACAGCTCTTGCCTCAGCATCCTATGCATTGCCATTCTTTCTTGATGTTTCTGAAAATGAAAACACAGTAAATGGGATTCTTTTTCAGAAAAGGGGGAGTTGTTAGACAATAGGAATTTCATATTTACATTTTTATAGTCTAAAATCTATTGTAGTATTTTTTTAGGTATCATAAAACAACACTGTTTTAGCTTTTTAGGTCAAGTTAATTGAAGATTTGAGAATGTTAATTAGGCGTCCCTAAAAATGGTGGGATGTACGACACAAATTATCTGTTAAATTCTGATTTTAGATTAATCAGATGACATGTCTTATTTTTATACAGTCCTTTAATGACAGAGGTTAAAAACCTGGACACTTATTTTTATTTTTATGCATATACTGCCATCAGGCATATATTTAAATCCAGAGACAGATGCAGTCTCTGTTTCAACAAATATCACAATGAAAAATAGTGGTAGCAAATCATCTTTATGTCAAATCATGTCGGGAAGAGATGAGGAGTTTTGTTTTGAAACAAAAGTTTGAACTGAGCCATGTTGGTTTTCAAAAAGCTGACTTTTCAAAATGAAACAGATCACTTTTGAGTGTACAGTAGCAGTTTGCATGGAGATTTATTTGTGAACACTACAGTAGCAGGATGTATTTACCTGTCCTAGGAAAGGGACAGATTATAAGTAAAAGACTGGTTAGAAATGGAAATAAGAAAAGGTTGTTGAAGGCTGAAGAGAAAAGAGAACAGATGGATAGAAGAAGACTGAAATAGATGGACAGGGCAAGATATTAAATGTGTTGAAGTGATATCTTGCTCAGAAGGATAAAAGGTGGTTAAAATACCACGAGTAAGGTTGGAAAAAGTATGTAGGAGAGAGAGAGAGAGAGACAAGACAATTAAGATGTTTGAAAAGATTAGAAAGAGTAAAAGTTATATAAAGTTAACTACTATTCTGGACAATGTCATATTGTTTTATGAGTAAAAAACATGAAATAAAATATATTACTAAGATATAAGAAAACATGTGAAGAGACAGGCATGAAATGGTTAGACGCATTGCCCCTAGCTCTTATGTCAATCAGGAGCTCAATTAACAAAGGGACAGGTTTCTCTCCATTTGAGCTCACTCATGGTCACCAGTTCCCAGGAGCCCTGAGCGTAGGATTGAGGGATTTGTATCAGATTTCTCCACACAGGTTACAGAGGCAAAAGGGGGACATCAAACCCCAAGTGGCTGAGACCCAGGTTCTCTGGACCCCATCGGGTGATGCAGAGGACATCTCACGCTGTCCGCTTGGAAGGGAAAGGAGACATCTGGTACCACTGGAATCAGTGCGCAGTGGGGAAACCTCCAGGAAGGATGTGTGAAAGCTGTCATCTTCCGCGTGCTGGGCCTGCTGTACCTGACCAAGCAAGGGTGGCGACTCCACGGTGTGGGAAGCGTATCCAAGGACGCAGTATCAGGAGTTCCGGGTCTCGCCACGGATGGAAGTACCTGACACTACGCAGACAGTGAAACCAGGAGAGTGAGTGTTCACCAGAGCGATAAAGAGGAAGAGCAGGCACTCGCCAAAGGGGGAGGGTCCCTAACAAGCACTCCTGTCTACATCGACTGCAGTTAGAGTGGCGGAGAGACCATCCTGGATACATCTGACTGTGAAGCTGTTTAAACCTAAAAGACAGAAACTCGCCTCTACTGTGGTGAAGTCTGGCTACAAAGGGAGGTGATTTCCAATAAGGGCACTTGTCTCAAACCAGTGAAGAAACCAACAGAACCCAGTAGAATTTAAAGAGTGGACGTGAGCAGGGAAACAGTAACGGGTCTGAGGGATAGAAACTGACGATGTACAGAGAAAGAATTAGACCATGGGGATTACATTAAAACATGTGCCTATACAATCTACCTACCTCAGCCGTTTGGGTACTTTTGTATATGAATCTGACCTTGCAGCTGCCTCTCCTTATGATAGGAGGCAGGGCATTTCAGGTTGTTCATATTTATGAGAAGACAGACTTGCTGTCTCCTAAATATCTCATTTTGACTAAAGCGTAATGAAGTATACGTGAAGTAATGTTAAAGCTTGAAGACACTGCAATCTTGCAGATTACAGATTAATTGAATCACCACTGTGAAGGTTATACCTTATGACGATTGACTATACTCAATCATTCTGATTGAAGGGTTTTAACTTTGTTGTTACTAAGTGATGTAATTGATGTATGGAGTTATTTACATATTTTGGTATTTCTAACACGGTCGTATGAAGTTGATATGTGGAGCCATTTCTGAACGTTTAAATAGTCTGAATCCCAGAACGAATGTGAATGTCTTGAAAGTAGTTGATTTATTAAATTTAAATCAAAAGGGGGATTGCAGTAGAATATTTGAATGTATTCATGTTAGCTCCAAATGAATAAGCTTAAAAATGAGAATGATTTGGGTTACAACTGTGAGCTGGACTTTGGGCAAGCACATGTGACTTCAGGGAGACCATATGGACCTTGACGCAATCACATGTGACTTTTGAGAGACCATGTGGTTTTTGAGGACAAAGGGCCATGGGGAGGTGGCAGCATGTGTTGACTTGCACTGTATGCAAATGCTCTCGTCACCTGTGAGTGGGGGAATTTAAGATTGGGAGAAGGTGATAGCAGGGGATATTTGGAGGATGTCAGCAGAACATCAGAGACCCCTCCCATTGCTAGAGAGTATAAATGAAGAGACGCAGCTGTGTTCAGTCTCTTTCTGCTGGCTGGCTGACGTGATCACCAGGTAATTGGGTTCCCATGTGTGTTGTGTTGTATGTATTTTGTATTGTATGTATTTTGTATTGCAAGTATATTGTATTGAATGTAATGATTTCTGGTGCATTGTAATATTGCCATTAAAGTAGAGTATGGTTGACTTGGTGGCACTGAATTCCTTCCATATAAATAGCTCTAGACGGACGCGGAGATATTGGAAACGTGGAGCGTAAATCCATTATAATATCTAACACCGCCAAAACACATTTGCAAGCAAGAATATTCAAAAAAATCCGCCAATACACACTTGCAAACAAAAATATTCAAAAACCCGCCAATATACACTTGTAAGCAGAAATACGTACAAAACCAGACTCCTACAAATACCAAACTTCCCACGGTAAGATAACCTGTCTATTTTATAGTTCCAACTCTGCCAAGAAATATGATGTGTCCTTCTCAATATGGAGTGCCTAGCCTCATGTGAGTGTGACTGAGTGTGTAAGAACAAACCGAGTACTTTCAATTAGCATTTCACGAAATGGCGACTGCCGTGTGGCTTATTTTCAACATGAGGGCAAGACAAGATGGCAACTTATTTTCCAACCTTTAACCTGAAGAACAAAGGCATTTGAAAACACCTCGTGGTTCTCACAAAACACTGCAGTTTAAAATAACATTTCTATTTATTGTACAAATTATAAATGGGCCTCAAACCCTTACGTCATACGGCTCTGAACCCATGCACGTAATGTTTTGACTTTAAGAGCCAGTATGGTTATCTCCTCTGTTTAAACACGCTATAATGGGACAAATTAAGACGCTATCCAAACACAATTAGCAGAATATTGTCTATCTAACGCACGAATGTCGCATTTCTCATCGTAATCCACACGCAATGTCTGTTTGAAAACAGAAAATACAACCACTGAAAGCTTCAAACTTTTCAGGCCTTTTCCCCGAAAAGGACTTTTTTAAAAAGAAAGCCTCACACTGTAATTAAAACACTCACTCAACTTTGTTTTTGTCCAAACAGTCCCTACTGTTTAATAGCCTCAAACTATTCACGTTAAATTAAAACGTAACAAGAAACACTTGAAATGATTGCCCTCATCACACAAAGGACTTTTAAAAAGAAAAAACAGCCTCACACTGTCTTTAACACAAACACTCACTCCAATATTCTCAGCTTCCACTGTGATTGTGTTCTTTGTCTCAAGCAGTCCCGACTGCTTAATCACGTTAACGTAACAAAAACACTATTGAAGTGATTAGCCTCTTGCCGACATGTAATAACAGACAAACGAATAGCATGCAGGGTTAAATATAAGAAAAATAAGTAATTTGAACTCACCTGCTTGTGACAAAACAACGCCACGTGTTATTGTTATAAATTTGGTTGTTTTAACATTAACTTCCCAGCTATTTTCAGGAACCGGAAGCAGCCGTCCAACACACAATCCTAAGATTGTCCTGCATAAACTATCGAAGAATTTGACTTAACAGGTTTCTACTTACCGATGGTTTGAGCTCTTTGTGTGTCGAACGGATTGCCAGCGGTTCCAGGCAACAGCCGGCTGTGTAGTCTCTCCCGGTTTAACGAGAATCACGTCAGCTAGTCCCCAATTGTTATCCGTGTAATAATTCTCGCGTCCAGGAGAGAAGCTTAAAAAGGAGACTAAATGGAGTCTCTGAGATGGTTTCAAATTGGTACTTTAATTAAAATAAAGGCGCGGTAATATTACAAACAGAATATTGTTCGACAGAAAAGCAGCTGTGTTTCTGTCTCTGGCAGGTGAAGAAAGAGGCCGAACCCCTCAGGTCCCGCTGTATTTATATCCTCTGCTGGCTCCTCCCTGCAGGCCGGCTCTCCAACGTTTTAATGTCCGTTGTTACGCATATCAGAGGATACAGACATTGTACATTCAATATATCTAAACACGCCTTTTCTCTTCCTTAACTCTTTCATAACTTTATATGCAATACATGTTAACGGCGTCAATAGCCACTTTAGTGATACTAATGGACGGTAGTCCCGGATGTTGTCATGAAGGATTTTCAGAATAAAAGCTTGGTATTGAGAACTTCCGTTTTTTTCCAGAATAAAATAGCATTTAAACTGATGGCATGTTTAAGCTACATTATGCTATTAAACATTGATTTTAATTTCTAACAATATACAACGTTAGCTTAGCCTGGTCGACCCAATCTCCATTCAGAAAACAAGCATTCTAAAAGATTTTTCGCCTGCCGTCTGTCTGCAGACTTGTCAAAGCATTAATTCATGGTTTTTACTAACCGGTATCAGTATGTTGTTACGTCGGCATCATTTAGAAACGTGTATTACAATTTAATCACGGTAAAATATGTTCATTTTGTTGTAGTTGTAGCTCCCGAGCCAGCGCGTCTTGTTTGAATGATGCGAGTAAACACAGCTGGCAGCCTCGGTGAAACTCGAGCGACTAGAGCGATGCGATAGGAGCGTTTAGAGCGAAGCGAATATTCGCATCGCGTCCGGTCTGAACTCAGCATTAAAGCGAGCTCCGCGCTGCACTGGACACGTGCCATTACATCACCAGAAGTCCTAATTTAAGGGGCCATTTCTCCCAAAAAAAATGTTTTTACTCACTATATCAACAGCCCCACCAAAAATATTTTACACCAGCCGCCACTGGTTCTATGTAAATGTTTAATAAAGTGTAAGCAGCTAAAAGTGCTTCTACCGTCGATTCTTGTAATATGAGGGGCAAGAATGAAACACTCCCCTCTCTCCTGCAGAAACAGGAAATGCCGTAACTGTATGTAACAACGGTTTCAAATCAGCATCTCTTTGACAAAAAATGTAAATTAATAACTCAAATAAAACTCCAAACATCTTTCATTGTGTTACTTTTTTGTAAAGCTCTTTTAGTTTTAAACCTGATGTTTATAAGCTTCTTAGTTTTTGCAACAGTCTGTAAATATACACAACTTTATAATAAAATGCACACATTTACCTTTTTCTAGACTAAACACAGATATGATCCTAAGTTAAAACATATGAGGTTCTCATGAGGTTGTTAACATCGCAGTTTATCAGTGGATGTTTGCTGGAAGCCTGGAACTACTTATAAACAGCGTGTTTCCGGATGGACACACACAGCGTTGAGACCGGTCAGGTACCTCTGGCTACAGGTGATGCAATTCATGAAACTTATTTCAAGAAATGGACATCAATTATTTATTTAATCGAACCAAACAACAATTCTTGTGAAAAAAATGTATAACAAGCTTGTTAGTAACACAAGCTGTGATGTTGTGTAATTAAAATCACATGACTAAAATGTCCAATAACAGATGAGGGTGGAGCAACCTTCCAACAAATGTCCCACAATGCATAGGGTAAAGCAAAACAAAGATCCCCACGTGGCTAAATCTAGCCTACTTAATCTTACTAGATTTTGCCAAAGTAAACCTCCCTTTGCTCACTGGCAAAGCAGAAACTCCGGAGCACTTTTTTGAGGTCCAGGCCGTCGGTCAAATCTTTGTGGATGTGGAGGAAGAGAAGGTGATTTAAGCGGCGCTCGGACTAGTTGAACGAAGGAACGTCTTCAACCGACGGAGGCTGGAGAAGCTCCGCTCAGCTGTTGCATTGGACATTGGCACAGTGAAATACAGCCGTAGAAGCCAGTCCACTTCATTGAAGAGGGATTGCGTGCCTCGTCCCTGTGCCGCCAACATGTCCGCGATTGTGGCCACCTTTGTCACCTGAGTGATGGGTCATTCAGCGGCGGAACTGTTGTGTGCCCGCAAAACTGCTGGAAACAGTGACAACTGGGTGGTCAGCCATTCCATGTCAACATCACCTGTGTACATGTCGACCAGATTTTGGGGGATGTTGATGCTGCCGAATCCCGGGGGGGGTGTTTACTGCTGTGAGGAGTACCTGTTCCATGCTCATCAGCAGAAGCAGAGTGGGTTGGTTAAACCTGCGAGTCAGCTCAGAAGTGAGCAGGTCAACTACCTCAAAGAACTGGCTCCTGAAGTAGTCCTCTGGATTTTCCCACTGATGAGGTGCATCCCCATCATCATAACGGCGTGGAGTGCGCCGCCTTGGAGGAAGAGCCGGTGCCTGGACCAGGTCGTTCATGGTCGTTCTTTGGGCATCTTCAAAGATGCTGTGGAATGCCTCTGTGGACCTCAGGTTTGTGTAGTGTGTCCGGAGCATCTGCACTGCTGACTTAACTGTCTCTGCTGAGAGGTCTTTGGACTGGAGCACCCGAGCCACCTCTTCCGCAGAAGAAAACAGTTTAAGACACACTTTCAGAAAACACTGAATTGAGTCATCAATGCCTGCGGCCCTGGTGCCTTTTTGCTTGCTTCTGTGTTCCCCCCCATTTGGATTATTTCATCCAAAGTGTTGTAGACAGCTTCATAATTGGCAAGCAAGGATTTGATTGCACTGCCTCTGGCTGTCCAGCGAGTGGGGCAGAGCGGTGTGAGGCCAGCACTGGCACCAGGAGAGGCAGCAGCAGCATCCCTAATGTTTTTAAAGATGGCGAGTCGTTTTGGTGAGTTGTTGATTATCTCATGTACGTCGTGAACTAAACTGAAGGCACCACGTACAATGTTGCACTTTGAAGCAGCTTCCTGAAGAATTAGGTTCAAACTGTGATTTGTGCAATGCATTGAGACTGCTTTGGAATTGATGTCTTTAAAGCGTTTGGCCACACCTGACATTTGTCCCTGTAGAACAGATGCGCCATCGTAGGTTTGCCCTCTCATGTCACCAATGTCCAGGCCGCATCTCATTAACATGTCCTTAATAGTAAGGGTTATTGATTCTGCGTCAGTCTTAGGATAGTCATACATTCCTATGAAGTCTTCATGGACAACATAATCAGCTGATACCCATCGTACAGTCAGAGACAACTGTTCATGCCCGGAGCAATCACGAGTTTCATCCACAATAACTGCATAGTGTTTTGCATTGCTTTTAATTTCAGTTAATAAAGTGGTGAGAGACTCCCGATACATTTGATTTATAAGTTCATTAATTGTCTCATGTGATGCATATTTCCCGGTGAGCATGAAGCTTTTCAGAGTGGGGTTTTTCTCAGCAACGAGTTCAACTAGCTTTTGGAAATTGCTCTCCTTATCCGCATGCCCCCTGATTGCTAGGCCCTGTCGGGTTAGAAACTGCAGACAGCGCAGTTGCTCCATCATTCCATCTCTTCTTTTTTCCTGCTCAATATGCTGTTGTTTGACAAGCTGTATGTTGACTGGTGTGTGAATCAAGTAAGCGCACTTTTTTTGAATACACTCTCTGTGGAAATGAGATTTTTCGTGGTTGTCCAGGAGGCTTGGGCACTTTTTCCAGTTATTAACTCTGGTATTAACAAAGCTATGATCTCCACATTTGGAGAAAGTTACAAGCCGTTTGACAGCAGCAAATCTGCATATTTCACAGAAGGGCCGTTTAGTGGTTTTGCAAAGAATTAACCACTCTCTGTTTTTGTACCATTCTGCGTTGAAGTACCTTTTTCTTTGCCCAAATAATCTACTAGCGGTCTCCTTTTTTTCGACAGTTAGCTGTACAGCTTTACCCGCCTCAATGTCCCGACAACAAACCTCCATGCAGTCGGAACCAGCCTGTTTCGGTTCAACGACGGCGGTGGGGGTGGCTGGAGCTGCTGCTTTTGGGTTCATCTGGCTTCGCTGGTTCTTCTATGATTGATGAAGGTCCAGGCTCCGGAGATGTGGATGTCAGCGATGTGACCTTCCAGTTGTTGAATTTAAGTTTAGATTGACTGTATTTAGTTTTCTTCTGTGCTGGTTCTTCTGACATGTTTGCAAGTGTATATTCTTTCTATCTGGTTAACGAATGACACACACAGAACAACGTAACAAATAATGTAAACAACGTAACAAATAAACAAATCTAAGCTTTTTCATTTGTTGTAATTTACATGGATACATTTGAATGGTGTGACAATGTCCTATTTGATTGGGTTACAATGTACATATTCTTCCTGTTATGTCTGCCTGCTTTATTTTACCTAATGCAAAGTGACCGTACCTACAGGGTAACTTGGAGAGGGTCCGAGTCCGACCCTTGTCAATTAACTACAGGGGTCCCTCAGGGCTCTGTTCTTGGTCCCCTCCTTTTCTCCCTGTACACAAACTCACTCGGATCGGTCATTAGCCGGCATGGTTTTTCATACCACTGCTATGCTGACGACACCCAATTAATTCTGTCCTTTCCCCGCTCAGAAACTCAGGTCGTCGCACGCATCTCTGCTTGTCTAGCTGACATCTCTCAGTGGATGTCTGCTCATCACCTCAAGCTCAACCTTGACAAGACTGAACTGCTTTTCCTTCCGGGAAAAGATTGTCCCACTCTTGACCTGACAATCAACATCGGCACCTCTGTTGTTTCCCCGACTCAGACTGCAAGGAATCTGGGTGTGACCCTAGATAACAACCTGTCCTTCACTGCAAACATTGCTGCTACAACCCGTTGCTGCAGATATACGCTGTACAACATCAGGAAGATTCGTCCCCAGCTGACCCAGAAAGCCACCCAGGTTCTGGTCCAGGCTCTCGTCACCTCACGCCTAGACTATTGCAACTCCCTACCTCTGCAGCTCATCCAGAATGCAGCGGCTCGTCTGGTCTTCAACCTTCCAAAATGTTCCCACACCACTCCGCTCCTCCGCTCCCTTCACTGGCTCCCGGTAACTGCTAGAATCCACTTCAAGACACTAGTACTTGCATACCATGCTGCGAATGGATCTGGCCCTTCCTACATCCAGGACATGGTTAAACTGTACACCCCAGCGCGTGCACTCCGCTCTGCATCAGCCAAACGACTCGCTGTAACCTCGCTGCGAGGTGGACCCAGGTTCCCATCAGCAAAAACACGTGGGTTTGCTATCCTGGCTCCAAGATGGTGGAATGAGCTCCCCATTGACATCAGGACGGCAGAAAGCCTGCACATCTTCCGGCGCAGACTGAAAACTCATCTCTTTCGACTCCACTTCGAGCGATAGAATTACTAACAAAGCACTTATATACTAACATAGGACTGGCTTATCTATAGCCAGCTGAGTAGCACTTGAAATGTTTGGCTCTATGATACCTGATGTACTTATATGATTCTGTTTTCTTCTGGGCTGTGTCTTCCTGGTCGTATGTACTTATTGTAAGTCGCTTTGGACAAAAGCGTCAGCTAAATGCAATGTAATGTAATGTAATGACCTGCTCTATCGAAATCAGTCGCATTGACCCGAAGACACATTTTGAGTTGTATACACTGCTGGAAAGAGGAGATTCCTAGCTTTATGATATCAGGATTGTTTTTGTACTACAAATATTAAGCAAAATATGTCACATTATATAATGACTGTTACAGAGTCATCATTTTGAGAAAAAGGCCTCTAAAGTTTCCTCTTCTCTGGAATCCATCGATCTGATTGATTATTAGCGGAGCAAATGATCAAAATACTACGGAGGGAAGATATTTTCGTTTGGATTACTGGTCTGGGGGAAGCTCGCGAGTGTGTGTGTGTGTGTGTATATACGTGTGTGTGTTTGTGTAATTTTGCGTTTGTGTGTATTGTGTTTGTTTCCCGGGGAAAACACTCACGAGAAACACCAGCTGCTGTTATGCCTGCTGTGACGTTAAGTTACTCCGTTCTCCACTTGTAATTATGCCGTTACAAGCTTCAAAGTTGTATTTATCATCTGAATTTGCCGAAACAAGTTTAATATTCTGAAAGCCAAGACTTTGTTTATTTGAAATCAGATGAAAACAAACTGTAACGGACCCTGCCGTGTTATCTATTACTATATGCCTTACATTCATAATTTCAGCCGGAGGGAGGGGGAGCGGCGCTGCGGAAGAGCAGAGTGGCGAGTGAGAGGCCAGCTGTCATCTTCCCTTTACAAGCTTCAAAAATGCCTGTAGCTAATGAGATTGAATATAACAATACAAAATAACAACATATACACAGCTAGATCAGATGGCGTTCTTTTTAGATGCGACTTTAGAGTAGAGGGGAATTATTGAAACGGGATTTGTAGAGTGTTCCGCGGCATCTGCATCTGTGGGGCAGGGCTGAAAAGTGGGGGGGCCAATGG
This sequence comes from Harpagifer antarcticus, assembly GCA_902827135.1. Lineage (NCBI taxonomy): Eukaryota > Metazoa > Chordata > Actinopteri > Perciformes > Harpagiferidae > Harpagifer > Harpagifer antarcticus. The sequence goes on from CADEHL010001013.1 coordinate 532,495, forward strand.
CCCCCTGGCCCCCCCACAGACACACACAGCCCACAGACACACACAGCCACACACAGACCACAGACACACACACAGACCACAGACCACACACACAGACCACACAGACACACACAGACCACAGACACACACACAGACCACAGACACACACACACAGACCACAAACACACACACACACACACACACACACACACAGAGACCACACACACAGAGACCACACAGACACACATACCCCAGACACACACACACAGACACACACACACTGTCACGGTTATCATGTCATGTCACAGTTCTATGTCTAGGTTTGGGTGTTTCCGCTGTTCTCTATGTCATGTTTTCCTCCTGTCGTTAGTTTCCCTGGTGTGTCTCGTTAGCTGATTGTGTTCACCTGTGGCCCTTGTGTTTCTCCTCCCCTGCCCGGCTGTTTCTCGTCTTGTAATTATCCCTCCCTGTATTTAGTCTTGTCTCGTCCTGTGTTCAGTGTTGGTGCTTCTTTTGTTGGTGACTGAATTCACCCCGGTGAGTGTTCTGTTTTGTCTGTATTAGTTTCTTTAGCCTTGAAATAAAGGTTTATCAGAGTTATCTGCATTTGGGTCCTGCTTCCTTCACTCAACCGTGACACACACAGACCACAAACACACACACAGAGACCACACACACACAGACACACACACACACACACACACATACCCCAGACACACACACACAGAGACCACACACACACACATACCCCAGACACACACACACACCCCAGACACACACACACAGACCACAGACACACACATACCCCAGACACACACACACAGACCACAGACACACACATACCCCAGACACACACACACACACACAGAGACCACACACACACACACACACAGACACAGACACACACACAGACACACACACACATACCCCAGACACACACACACACACACACAGAGAGACCACACACACACACACACACACAGACACAGACACACACACAGACACAGACACACACACACACACATATCCCAGACACACACACAAACACACGCCACAAAAACTCACTTCTTCAATCTGGCTTTTAATGTGTGATTGTTTTTGTATTATTTGACTTTAACTTTAACTATATATTTATTTGTTGTTCCTTCCTTTTCTTTTCCCCTTCACTATATCTGTAAAGCGTCTTTGAGCACCTGTAAAAGCGCTAACAAATTACATCTATTATTATTATCATTATTATTATTATGTACACAGGGGAGCAATACTGTGTTTACCTAGCTATCTTAATTAATGTCATCCATCTGAACTAAATCACAGACTTCATTCATCATTCATCCATGGCATGCATTCTCTCTCTTTATATACAGAGTCAGGTTAAAGAAGTAGAAATGCACAAAACGTACCGTAGGCAGATGGCGAGTCGCTCGGCGGGTCCGATTGACATATTGCATATGGGTGTCCGCCTTTGCAATCAGTGGACCCACTTTTCCGAGCAACTCGTCGAACACGTCTTTGCTCATCCTGAAGTACTGCTGAAACAGTACATCATCCAGTCGGAGCTCTTGGACCAGAACGTGGTATTCCCCCCGTTGCAGACATTTTCTGAGTATCGGATGTACCCAACAGCGACGCACACTACATGGCCTCCTGCGAGACATTGGATATACCAACGCTACTCTTGCTACCCTTGCTACAAAACCGGCATCCATTTTGGCAATAGTGGAGAAGAAGCGGGCTTTTTTTTGCTTTGTATGCCTGGGGCGGGCGGGAGATTCCTGGGAGATTCCTGATTGGTTGTTGGTCGCCTTGGGCGCGTGAAATCGCCAAGCTTCAGAGACGCCCAGCATTTACCCATTGTTAAACCTGCTCTCAGCATCGTGTTCCTTTTTGTCCGCGGCAGCCTTCAAATTTGAAGCTGGATAAACACGTTCTTCTTCCACCTTAAAATGCGGATCACAGCCACAAAGGCGTTCTACAGCTACCTACTAAGCAGAGTGTGCGCTAGTCACATACAAAACAAATAGGTATTGGACGTTGCAGGATATAACATAACGTTACCGAGAAAATAAAACATACAAATAAAAAAAAATAGACACACTCATTCATTCTGCCCCAGATAAAATGGAATACCTCCCCTCCTAAAATGCCAGACCTTTTAAGACATTTTTAGAGCTTGAATATCAAAAAATAGATTTAAGACTTTTAACACTTTTTAAGGATCTGCGGGGACCCTGATAATGCCAAAGCCAACAAGATGTACAGAAGGTATAATAATGACGATACTTACCATCTAAGTTTATCCTTTGAGGATGCTCAAATTAGGTTATTATGGTCATAAACTAGAGTATTAAACAAATTACACCGATGAGGCACTATGTGATAACTTCAAATATCATCAAATATATAAAAATGTAGTCTGAGTGTGGGGTAAATATCTATTCCACAATTCTTGACAATTCATTCAGCAAGATATTTTGCACAAAACCTGGGAAAAGGTTATTGGGAGAGTAGTTGTAGAGCGATGCAGTGATGATGTATTTCTGTAGGCTACCCCGAATGTTAGCATTGGTATCCTCGACAAATACAATGGGATTTTCCATTGAATTGGGAATATTGCACAAAATAAGATCTGTGCAAACACGTTTGACAAGCGTACATGTTTTGTTCCGATTTAAGCAAAAAATGCAATCGGCAAAAATAAAAAGCTAACAGTAAGCTATAAAACAAACTACAGTACATCACGAACGCATGGCTGTGCATCACCTCGCTAAGCTAAAGGCTGCTAATGTTCATCATGATTACGCTAGTCTCATTAAAACACTTTTAACCACCATTTTTATGACACAAAGAAGCTTTGGATATTCATATTTGCTTCTAAACCAAAAACATTGAAAAAAACGTTAACTTTGAGTCAATGCTGACTCATTTCCGATTGAAGACTTATTCCTGCATCACTCGTCAACAACATTACCAATAAGCGGCTTCATTCTGGTCTGTCCATGTGTAGTCTCAAAGGGGCGTTGGCTTTACGTGGATGGCTGGCTCTGAGAGTCACCTCTTTACTCAGTGTAAATAATAATGGAATGTGAACTCAAAGACACGCAGTCTGCATTAAGTGGGACCATACAGTTTAGGCACCAAATAGAACAAACAACAAACAGTGGATGCATTTACAAACTGGAAGTCTACTCATGAGTTCAGTTTTTTTCAGTTTTTTATTTCTTAAAGTGTTCTACTTTATGTGGCAGCCTGTCACACGTGGTTTACAGATTGACTGTTAGTTTGCTCCCAGATAAATGAAGCGGGTCCACACACAGACTAAGAATAAACAAGTGGGCAGGACTTGAAGGCCCTGGTGTGGCCCAGCAGTTATGAAGACAAATATTTCCCCTGTGGGATCAGTGAGGCAGGGAAAGGTGTGTTTGGAGAGGAGACAGAGGGGTGCTTTGTCCCCTTTCCACCAGGTCAGCTCTCCCAATCTCTTTCCCCTACTCCCTCTCTCTCCCTCTGCCAGTCTTCCTCTCTAAATCCCACCTTCCAGCTCTGTCGTCCCCCTGCGCCCTCCTGGAGCTCACACAGACCTTCTCACTTAAGAGATGCTATCGCTTCTCTGCCATTCCTGCTGCTCATCCTTGCTCAACAGGTAAGACTACGATCTCTTTTTCTACTCTACAGACAGACTGGTGTTTCTGATAGGGAACCATACACACACTTAACGCATGCCGTATCTGGAGCAACAGGAAAATAGACAACTGAGATGCGTCAGTTTTCTCTGTAGCAGTGAATCTGGATTAACCCACATTTTTACTTTTTCATTATTAGACTCTTTGGAATATAGTGAAATAATAATCAGGTGGCCAATACAAACATATTTGAACAGATCGGTGTGTTGTCCTTTTTTACTGGTTCACAGCTTGTTTTCAGTGGGAAACTTGTGGAGAAAAGTCTGAGCTCTTTATTTAAAAGCTGCTGTGGACCCATTTTCACACCATGAAATGAGCTCATTCAGTAAACCTGGCAGACAGGCTTCAGATTTTCGGCATAACCCTCAGTGACCCTTGAAGTAGTCGGGGGGGATTGAAGCACCAGTTGCTCCACACATAGATTGCATCATAGCAAATACCAAGCTAATCAAAGCCATTCATTTGAAGAATTAACAAAGGATACAAACATAAAATGTCACCACGTATAGGCTTTCACATGAACACAGAGACATAATAAAAACATGAATGCTTCAATTAAAAAGTATTTAACATTTCATGTAAAGAATGTACACCTCCACCTGTGATAATGCAAAAGAATGTGTCAAATGTCAATCTACGGCTACTATAGGGAACACTGCTGTGTATCTTCTATTCAAATATGGTCGCCAATTTATAGTTTTTTAAAAACTCAGTTTTTTCTATAAACAAAAAATATATAGGAGTAAAATAAATTGAGCAATCGTTGGGAACTATTTCAGCGGTGGGTTAATCCCCATTTGGTGATAGAGTGAGTACTTGGGGTAGTAGTCCTTATAAAGTGTATGTTCATTACCGGGGAGGAATAGTCAGCCAGTGCAACAGTGAGGCTCATTGATGAGTTTTTAATAGTTTATGAACAACAATAATGTTTATTTTCATAACTTTCTTAAAGGATGTTTGACACAATATGGATTAACTAGTTTATTCAGCGGGAATGTTTACCTGTCACCCCACACAAATCTCTTGTATTCAAGGCTTAACTTGATCAGTCAGAAAAAAGACACAAAATGCAATCTTACAATTTGTTATTGACTTGAGGCAACAAGTTTTTTATTTGAAGGGTCTGTTGCTCGCTCTATTTATGTACTCTGATATGGAGGTCTTCTGGTCTCGATAGTAGTTGGGTTATTAACAAGAGGTAGCGAGGGATACAACATATAATTAAAACATACTGAAATACTATTCAAAGAGATCTACACGTAGTGGGGGGCTTTCCCCTTAAGAGTGGCCCAAAAAGGTCATGAGGTCATTAAAGTCTAAATTGTTTATCCTTATGCTCATCCAAATGATATCCAATCTGTCAGTCAGAAGAATACTAGTAATTGGACATACTCGATGTTGCAGAGGAATGAGATCTCATATAATAAAGTCTTGTTCTGGGGACTGGTTGACCTATCTGTCTCCATTAGCAACCAAAGGAGGCTATTGGTGTCCATTCAAGCACTTATTACTGCATATTAAACACCACCTCTGGAGGGTCTCAAATGAATAAGGTAAAACATAATGTATAAAAGTGTGTTTGTGGTGTTTTGTATCTTCAAAGCTATTAGCTGTAATATAAATAGATTTAAATGTAGTACAGTAACAGCAGTTGCTTTGTTAAGTATAAAGACAATTTCCACACCATGGTGTGGAGTTCTGGTCATCACTTAGAGCTCTTTGAGCTATCAATTTAAAACTAATTAAAAGGGCAGCACGCTTTAAGTCTCCCCCATTCCACTCCACCAGGGGAGTGGGGTTTGCAAATCGTCAAACAGTTCTTCAGAGTATTGCTCCTTTAAGAAATTGCGGGTGAAAATGGATGTGTTCTCCTCACCCAGGTCTTCAGCCGGGCTCAGAACAATGGGCAGCTGGCCCCTGGAGACGGGCGGGCTGCGGCTGAGAGGCGGCAGTTTCTGCCAGTGGCCTGCAAGTGTCGAGAGAGACCCCACTGCGCCCCGGGAGTGAGCTCCGTCCTGGACGGGTGTGGCTGCTGCAAGAGCTGCGCCAGGCAGATCGGAGAGCCGTGCAACGAGAGGGACGTCTGTGACCCCCACAAGAGCATGTACTGTGACTTCTCAGCGGACCAGCCACGATATGAGGTTGGAGTGTGTGCATGTGAGTGGCTCCGTCTTTCCCTGAAATCCTCATCTTAGGATAGTTCTAAGAAACAGGATGCTACTCACTTTCAGTTTGAATCTCCAGAGCTCGGTTAGTGTGATGCATACTGTTAGTGTGTGGACTGTTATTAAAAAAAGAAATGCAACATGTTGCGTTTGTTGACACATGAACTGGTGATAACATATATAAGCAAGATCACAAACTAGGGATGTCCCAGCCAAGTCGTTTCTGCTGTCCTGTACTGAGTGAACGGATGTAGCTTACAAAGGCTTTCTATGCGGAGTTATACAGCTGTAGTGAGCTTTTTTATGATTGGTCTCTGTTTGGTTTTATCTTGTGCTGTGAAACTATGGCGGCGTAGTAATATCACTGGGACCATCACAGGATGGCCCCAAAAAACATTATTGCCTGGCATACACAATAACTGGAAAAGCAGCAGAAACATATTTCGTGAGACATAAAACCCCGAGAATGACTCTGTGTGACCAGAATGTAAGAAGTGTGATTAATTATGAGGAGCGGACAGGAAGTCTCATACCTGTATGTTTTCAAACTGCTTGGCTGGAAGGAAAGAAAACAGAAAAGCAGGTTTTTCTAAATGTCTACTCAGTGAGCAGCTCTTAAAAATGAATTTTCATGCAAATATCACGCTATCTTGGAATTATTTAAGGTTCTTTATTTCATGAGTGTGATAAGTCAATTCATTTCAAGAAGACTTCATTGATATATAAGCAAATCTTTTGCTGTTTTTAACATTCACAGTAACATCATGAGCCAGAGCGTTGACGTGTTTCCTCCTTCTTTCAGACCTGATGGCAGTAGGCTTGTGACCTTGAATGGGGCCCACTATGAGAACGGAGAAGGTTTCCAGCCCAGCCCCCTCTATAGGTGCACATGTATTGCTGGAGCCATCGGCTGTACCCCTGCTTTCATCCAGAAGCCTGCAGAACTCATAGGCCCTGCCTCACTCATGGGAAACATGCCAGGGGAAACATGCCAGCCGGCCTTCGCAGTGGCCAGAGTCCAAAGAAGAACCAGCAGGACACTACCTACATGTCAGGTGTGTGTTTATCGAGCGGCCTGTGTACAGGAACCAGCCTGCAGGGCCTGCACTGCTGTCCACGTTATCTGGCATCTGGGAAGGAGAGCTGGCATTCTATTACTCTGGCAGTAGAAGTTATCCACACTAGGACAATTAAACCTTTTAGTGTAGATGTCAGCACTGTGAACCCTGAAATGTTGAGCTCCCCAGTTTTATGATAGAAATGTATAGTAGGGGGCCCCAGAACATAGAAACTGCAGGACTCACATGTGTTTTTAATTAGCACTAATTACCATTATAGCCTATGTGGTCAATAGTTTAAAAATGACTTGGCTGATTTGGGCAATATTCGAGTGGTTTAGGGATTAATTATGGAGTCCATTTCTGACATTTTCAGGATCAAAAATGGCAGTTTTAACGAGAAAGTGACCACTTGCTGTAATTATTTTTCCTGAAAATATCAGAAATAGATTAAGCATCCTCCATTATTCCCAAAACCACTCCAAAATTGTCCAAATAGGCCAAGAAATGTTTTAACTATTGTCATCATAGGCTATACTGGTAATTTGTGCTTATTAACACAATGATGCTAATTGTGCAAATTGCATTAGCATCTGGCAGTTTCTATGTGCTGGGGACTGACTATACATTTCTGACATAAAACTTGGGTACTCAACATTTCCGGGTTCAAAATAGGACTATGACCTGGCAAATATACTATTTAGGGATTTCACAAATATATTTACTCTTCAGCCAAATGGCAATTTATACTCCACTCATTCTAATCAACCCGTGTAAGTACAGCTCAATGGAAACATTTAGAAGAAATGAACTCCCTTATGGTGGATACGAGCAGGTATTTGGTGTGTGTGTGCTCTGCGCGGCAGCATGTAGCCCACAGACTAGTTCTTTGTGTCGGGTGTTGTTGACACAGTGCCCTTTAACTTGTAATACTGAAAGCTTACAGGGATCCTCCTTTAGCCTGGAAGAAGAACTGTTTGATCCAGACCACCCCCTGGAGCCCCTGCTCCAAAACCTGCGGCCTGGGCATCTCATCGCGTGTCAACAACGATAACGGCAAATGTGAGATGAGGGAAGGACCGGCGCCTGTGTCTGCTGCGAACATGTGATAAAAGCGTGATGAAGAGTGTTAAGGTGACAAGTTGGTCAAATGATATGGAAGTATTACCATAGTTTTTCAATAAAATAATCACTATTTCCCTCTCATAGGCGCCAAAGGGAAAGACATGCCGGCCTACATTTCAAGCAAAGAAGGCGGAGAAGCTGACCCTCTCGGGCTGTACCAGCACCAAGAAGTTTTAAGCCCACGTACTGCGGCGTCTGCACAGACAAGCGCTGCTGTGTCCCCAACAAGTCCCGCATGATCAAGGTCAACTTCACCTGCAAGGGAGGGCACCAGCACACAGTGGAAGATGCAGTGGGATAACGTCCTGCGTGTGCCAGAGGAAGTGCAACGATCCTGGTGACATGTTTTCTGACCTGAGGTTACTCTAACTTATGGAACCTTCCAAAGAGTTCAGAGACAAAGACGCAGGACTAAAACAAATGCAGCTCAAGCTGAAACTAAAACACCTGATTTCATAAGGAAGAATGACTGGGAATCATTGAACACAAAAGAAATATTTAAAAGTTGTTAGTTGTGAAAAATGTCATCAGCACATGTATGTGTACTGTATAACAACACCGGACATGGCCAGGGCAGCAGGACTTATTATTATGTTATAAGTCATGTTGCTACTGCTTATTTCTTTCAGACAGAAGTTTTTAATGGAGTCATAAATTAGAAAATGTTGAAAAATAACATTTAAAAGTATATACAAAATATTTGGTTGTGTGACGTCATCATTATTCCTTGTAACATAATAATTGTTATACAAGGAGACAGACAAAGAAACAGACAGATTGAAACTTCATCTGGCGATGCGGAGTCTGGGTGCGTCAGGCATGAGTCTTCCCTTGGTGGCATCCAGCTGCTGGTACTCTTCAATCAAGGAGCTGAGAGAGCTGAGGGCCTCCGAGAAGTGGCTCTGCTCCATCCCTTCTACATGCAGGTAGTGGTGTAAGTGAGCCTTAAAAACAAAAAGGTATTTCAGTCAGATATATCAAATTAGTAATCCTCACTTTAGACCGAGTGTATCAATCAGAATCACAATGGGTTTTACACATAGGAGGGATTTGCTTTGGTATATGTGGTGCATGCAAAGACACAGAAAGACAACACGTAGCAAGAAAAAGCTAGTTGTACTTTTATAAAAGCTGAAAAAAACAAAAACATTTTAAAACTATTGTAACAATTAAAAATAGACAATATTACACAGAATATAATTATGTGAGCAACTGAGTACAGTAATATATGACAAATACTATATTCAAAGTAGAGAGCTGTGCAGATTTTAAAAGAGGTAGTGTGGAGAAGAAATGTGCAGGATTTACAATTTAAAAGAACAAGATGTTTTTTGCACGATGTGCATTAATGTAATGCAGAACGCGTGTACAGGCTGGATAAAAGTAGCTGTAATGGAATCCTTGACAGTTTGCTTGATTAACGACACATTCCTTCCTCAATACATCAGCTTGTACCTTCTTCCTGTAGAGCTTGGTGAAGCGTTCTCTCAGCTCCATGAAGGTGGTTTTCACACAGGTGTTGTTGGCCAGGGCTAACAGGGAGTGGGAGTGGCCCACAGGAGGCACCGAGCACAGGCCCGTCTTCCCAGCCTTCCTGGTTCCAAGACACAAATGGCAGCGAAGGCTTCAGTCTAGAGAGGGGAGGAAATGACATGAGTGTTTACATTTCACTGACGAGAAAATATACAAGATTACTAAGTAACACTTCAAAACCGTTCAACAGCACGGATTGTAATATTATTTTCCATCATGTGACAAGGATGCCAACAAGAACTGTAAAGTGAAGAATCTCAACACACTGAAGTTGTACAAATCAAATATATTCATTATTGATTCATCTGTTGATATCTTTCTCATCAGGCTATTCATAATTACCAGAGGTGGGAGAAGTACTCAGGTCTTGTACTTGAGTAAAAGTAGAAGTACTCAGGTCTTGTACTTGAGTAAAAGTAGAAGTACTCAGGTCTTGTACTTGAGTAAAAGTAGAAGTACTCAGGTCTTGTACTTGAGTAAAAGTAGAAGTACTCAGATCTTGTACTTGAGTAAAAGTAGAGGTACCAGAGTGTAGGAATACTCTGTTACAGTAAAAGTCCTGCATTCAAAATGTTCCTCAAGTGAAATTAGAAAGTATTCTCATCAAAATATAGTGAAAGACAGTAAAAGTAGTCGTTGTGCAGATTGGTCCATTTCAGAATAATATATATGATATGTTTTATAATGATTGATCATGAAAGTGTTCTCAAAGCTGGTGAAGGAGCAGCTAGTCTGAATGGCTTTGTAGACTGCAGGGTAGCTGGTGAAGGAGCAGCTAGTCTGAATGGCTTTGTAGACTGCAGGGTAGCTGGTGAAGGTGCAGCTAGTCTGAATGGCTTTGTAGACTGCAGGGTAGCTGGTGAAGGTGCAGCTAGTCTGAATGACTTTGTAGACTGCAGGGTAGCTGGTGAAGGTGCAGCTAGTCTGAATGACTTTGTAGACTGCAGGGTAGCTGGTGAAGGAGCAGCTAGTCTGAATGACTTTGTAGAATGCAGGGTAGCTGGTGAAGGTGCAGCTAGTCTGAATGACTTTGTAGACTGCAGGGTAGCTGGTGAAGGTGCAGCTAGTCTGAATGACTTTGTAGGACTGCAGGGTAGCTGGTGAAGGTGCAGCTAGTCTGAATGACTTTGTAGACTGCAGGGTAGCTTGTGGATTTACTCCAGGTGGAACTACAGTACAGCACCGAGTCACTTAACAACACTGATAATTAGGTTGATAAAATGTCAGAAGATATATAGAAACATTTTCAGTTAAACAGATTGCAAGGTCTTTTGTCCCAACCAGCCATCCAAACCGCCAAAGATATATTCAGTTTACTATATAACATATATGAATGCAACACATGCTGAGATGTTTGGGATTTTTTCATGAGAAATGGCGAAATAAAATCATTAAACAAACGTAGTAGTATATCCAGATATAACCAATATAACATTTTGCCTCAATATGACCCATTGATTATGCGGGCCCTGAAGAGTGTTTTGCTTTCCCTCCCTCTCTTTCCTCCTATTTTACACCATGGTCACGCTCAAATATGTGCTCTCATAGCAGCTTCTGTTTCAGTTTCTCTCGACAACATGCCACATGAAAACAAGGTCTGCAGAGAGAGTGGTGAGGGGAGAGCTGAGGAGAGGTGGGTGCTGAATGGACCAGTCATGAATCATGGTGGGCAGGTGCTGAATGGGGGTACTATTTGGGGAGAGCGAGTGTGAAGGTCATCTTTGGGCCAATCAGGGTGGGGGTGCTGGCTGGTTGGCTGTTTCAGATGTAGACTGAGAGGCTGGATGGTGCTCTGACCTCTCGATGTTCCTGCGGAGGTCGGACACCTGCACGTTGCCCCTCACCATGAGGGCGCAGGCCAGGTAGAGGCTGTGCTTCGGGTCGGCTCGGATCAGCTGGTGCTCTTTACTGAAGGCATCACTGAACATCTGATCCAGTCTAGAGGGCACAGTAAAAGACAGAAAGTAAAAGAAAATCATCTTGACTATATCTCCAAGTATTACGCTGTCTGTCAACCTTGATGTATTGGTTGCCCTGAATGATGTCTCCATTTACTGGCTAGTAGTGATGCGGCGGGTCACATTTGATATAGGGCTGCTCGATTATGGCAAAAATCTTAATCTCGATTATTTGGGTCAATAATTGATATCACGATTATTAAAAACGATTATCCATTTACTTTGAAAACATCCATTTATTTAAAATAAATGGATGGATTTAGTTTTAAGAGTTGATTACCCTGAAATTTAAGTATAATTCAACTGAAAAATCAATACAAACATTTTTTTTTTTTTTATAAAAAATAAAGAAATAATCGTTTTATTTCGATGATGTTGTTTTGATAATCGTTGCAAGCCAAAATCGTAATTGCTAATTTGTTATAACACGAACTACTGTGCTAAACAAAAATGTGCCGTAACAAATCCAAACCACAACTTCTTTATGGACTATAGAAGCACAGTTGTCATGATAAGGTCTGAGGACAGAGACACACAGCGTACTGCTGACTACAGTCACTGAAAGGACTTCAGGGATTTACAGTTTGTTAATGTAAAAGTGAGACCGACTGGGGCAAGGGAGCAATGTTTTACTAAGATTGGATGTATCTTTATTTATCCAGGCAAATCTGCTGAGCAGGCAAGATATTTGAGGCAACACCCTGCTCTACATTCATACAGACACATATATTCAGCTCTGGGAGCGTGGCCAGTTCACACCGCCACTCTTTTTGACCAATGAGCAGCTTCTCTGGAACAGATGAGGACTATATGGCTCACAAGGCCACTCTCAGTGCAGTTGTTGTTGGGGAGCAGGTGGAGTGGGGGCAGGATCAAATAGCCTTTTTCACAAGCCTGCAGCACTAAACTTAAAGTTGCTGACATCCCATCTGATCAATTGAAAGCCGGCTTTGTGGCATCTGAATATTGTATGCCTTTGTTTAAATGTTACTGATCATGTATACAGATGGTCATTCTTTTATTCTAAATTATGTTCCTATGTACCGGTAGTTTTCATCAATATGTTTCAAATGAGGATCAACACACCTCTAATCAGTTAACACTGCAGTCAACATGAGGATGTTAACGAGGGAAGATGGAGTTCATGAGCTCAACCACCCTGAACACAAAACAACAGCGAGTCAAAAATAGCTGCTCTCACAGCCAGAGCAGGACCTTCTGGAGGGGACACCGACGTCTGCCAGAGTGTAGAGAGGGGTGAGGCTCGGCACCAAGTAGTGTAAACCAGGGAAGGGGACCAGGTTCATGGCAATCTCATTCAGATCCATGTTGAGAGACCCTTCAAAACGAGCTGAGCTGAAACGGAAGATGACACATAAGCAACTTAACCCTTTAACTGCCAGACCAAGAAAAAAGCTATGAACAAATTATTTGTAGCATTTTTTTATCAAATAACCACAAACAATTTCATTTGTTTTGACTGACCACAGTTTTGTTTTTATGAGCCTCTACCAACTGGTCGAGCTGGCCTTCTATGGTAAAAGTACATTTCAACAATCATCATATACAGTACAGTATGTGTATGCATCAAACTCAAATAAACACAAACTCAAATACATTTGTTTCTTTTATGGAAAATGAGCAATATATACAATCAGATATATTCATACAAGATAATAAATTATAATTGTAAAAAAGAAATGGAAAAAAGTAATGGAAAGTTTTTTCATAATAAATAAAAGACTTGCTCATCTTACTGTAGATGCTGAATGGCCTCACAGGAAACCACTGGCCCTAGCAGCAAATGTCTATATCCTGTGTTGGCCTAACTTGCTCATCTGTGTGCAACTTTGGGCTGAATGCCATGAATGAAAGCTGCTATATAAATGATTATCACTCTTTCACTCTGAGACTCATAAGGCAGTACTAGATGTAGTAATATTTACCATGAACTAGCCATTTATTTACCATATTTTATGAAAAACATCTCTGAAACTCTGAAAAGTCATATTGGTGAAGTCCCACCGAGACAAATGTAACATTTGTGATATTGGGCTATATAAATAAACATTGATCAATTGATATTGCTAGTTTACCTTAAAAGGTCAATTCCACCGATGGTTGAGCATATTTTCAAAAAAAATGATTACACCCTTGTTAAAACTTTTTTTTGTGCATCAAGTATCTAATTATGTTCAGTCAGTACTCTGACACTAACATATGTCAAATGATATGGTAGACTAACAAAGTTGACCGAAAAGAGTGATTTCTTCAGCAGTGATTTCTAGCATGCCAACTTCCTCAGAGGGAAGGGCTTTCTGTTCGAACCACAGTGACAACTAGAGGTTGTTTTGTGCACAACAAATGGTAGAGCTGCTGAATCAGATGGAGTTACACTTTTTTATTTACTTTCCAAACAAGATATCAAGACACAAAATGTGCTCTACCAAATGGTGGCGCTGGCAGTTGAAGGAGCATCAACTCATTTAAGTCTGGTGAGTTAGTAGGAAATGGCATTTTTTGTAACAAAACAATAAAATGTAATGCTCAGTGAATTAGTAATACACATCAGATAAGACTTTAAGGTGCTTTACATTACGTACAGAAGTGCTTATGGACTTGCCTCTTCTTACCAATAACCTCCTTAAACGTTACACTCCAATAAGGACTGTGGTCACACACACAGGGCCAACTTGTCCCTCCTCTCTGTCTCTATTGTGTTCTTGTTTATTCTCCTATGTGTTTGAATGCTGAGCTTTAGTTTTGCTTCCTGTGTGATTGTGTAGCCTGTGGTCCTCCATGGTGAAGAGGAGGTCATGTGACTCAGACTCTTCCTGTTTGGAGACACCTGAAGGTGCTTGACATCCTCCTGGATCTGTATTCTCCATAAATGCTAACATTCTGTCATCCTGATTATCCAACATCTTCTCCCTGTCTGTCCATCCAGGGAGAAGTATCCTTTTGATTTAACCTCACCAGAACAAATGTGATCACAACACATTCTGGTTGTGTTTCTATTGCTGTATAACACTAAACAATTGGCAACCTGCGCATCAATTGTGTAACGGAGGCTTATTAGCCCGGCATCATTGAATCTTGTATCTCTGTAGCCTCGAAGTTAAATCTAGTTTCTATCAAAATGAATCAGCACCTGCTTTAACAGATCCAACCCCGTAGCTCCTGTGCTGCGCGTCATTGTTGTTCAGTAGGTACATAGAGTTGCTGCTATAAACATAACAAGGTGCTCTGTGGTGTTTATAAAAAGTTTTTACTTTATATTATAGTTTGGCAACGTTTTATAAACACTCCATTTAGCATAGGCGCATTCACACTGCGGTACTTTTCCCACAAAGGTTCATGCGAACTTAGTTCAGTGAACTCTTTTATCGCGTTCACACCAAAAAGAGCCGTACTAAATATAGCTCTTTTCTCACAAAAGAGCCGCTCGAAAGTCCCTGCTAGAGAGCAGGGACTTTCGAGCGGCTCTTTTGTGAGAAAAGAGCTATATTTCTGATTGGCTGGGCGGATTGCAAACCACGCCCCGTAAAACTTCCAAAAAGTTTTGTGAAGCCGCCATTTTATTATCCTCGCATTAGCATTATTAGCATTAGCATTAGCCCAGCGCAGAAACGCAGAGAGACTAACTTATGGCAACACAAAATAAAACATGGGAGCGGTGGAGATGAGGAGGTGTCGGCGTTCTGGCGATTTACTCGGAAGGCTTCAGTAGAAGCTGCTAGGAGTCCCAGCAACTTCTACTGAAGTCCTCTTACAACTCCGGGGACTTCCGGCCGGGGACTTTGGGCGGCAGTATCCGCCGTGAAGTTGTTTGTAGCCTGCCAGTAAACCCAAAGCAGAAGAAGAAGAAGTGAAGTCAGCGGCTTCATTTGCCTAATCCACCCCCAGAGACTTTTTCCGGTGTGAACGCGATCTGTACTTAGTTCATGCGAACTAAAGAGTTTGCATGAACTAAGTTCGCATGAACCTTTGTGGGAAAAGTACTGCGGTGTGAATGCGCCTATTGTTCTAAAATAGTGTGTACAAAAAAAGGGTTCCAAATGATTGAAATAGGTTCACACATAACAACAGGATTGAAACAAAGGACAGGGGTCGTCTGTACGGGAAACAGAAATACCACACCTGGTAATGTTGAGCAACAGGTTAGCCACAATATTATTCATGGCATCAAAAGGCTTCTCGGCTCCAATGAGCCCCCCCTGCCCAGAGATGATGGCGCTTTCCCTCCTGATCACAGTCCCTGGCTTTCCACTGTGAGACATATGTTTAATCTTCTTCACAATGTCCACCAACGACTGGAAGAGAAGTCAGAGGGAATAAACACACCTGAATAATGGTTATTTTGTTTTGTAAATAATGCAGAGATGTTTGTAGTGAGAGGAGAAAAGGCACACACTTGGTTTTCCACAGGCAGGACACAGTCAGCGTGCTCTGTGAGCTCCCTCATAGCCAGGATGCTGTTGTAGGGAGAGGTGACGACATCATCCTCTGCAGATGGATAGATGGAGGTGACAATCCGACACACCTCGGGAACTCCTCCTCCAGCAGGCTCAGCACTTTGGTCCCAAGGCCCGAGCCTGTACCTTCAATTTATAATCATTGCTTTTACTTACTGCTGTGTTACTGTAATGCCCCTAATATGGGGAAATATCAAAAAGAAAGAAGCAGACAAGTTTTTGCTGGTTTCAAGTCCAATGTAATTTGAAGGGGTGGCAAGCAACACTCACTCTGTCATATCTATGTACACAAAATACATGGTTTACGTAAGAGTCTCTTTGCCAGCTCATTCAATTAAAAACCTTTATTTATCCAGGTGAAATCCCAGTGAGATCAATGATCTCTTTTTCAAGGGAGACCTGCAGCAGTAGGTTCCACAAGAAGACATAAAGGCATAAACAACAGAACAACAAAAGGACATCATACAGCAAAATGTACAGGGATTACAATTTACATATCTAACCACATGTACAGTACCAACACATCTGGTTGAGTAGCATCCAACCGAGCTTTAAAAACATGTAGTGGTACTAGCTTGGTAATTTTCCATTCTTTTTGCAGACTGTTCCATGTTAGTGGAGCTGCACATCTAAAAGTTTCTTCCCTAAGACAGTCCTAGCACTTGACACATTTAATAAAACCACAGCATGCGATCTCAGGCAATAAGTACTTTCAATTCGCAGAGAGATCAGGGAGCAGATATAAGATGGTAGTTTATCCAACATGGCTTTGTAAATGAAAAAGTACCAGTGACTGAGCCTCCGTACAGTAAGTGATGGCAAAACCGCCTAGGTATAGAGTGTACAGTGACTCATAGAGTCCTATAGTGAACCCGGAAATGTTGAGTCCCCCAAAGCTTTGTTAGAAATGTATAGTACGTATACAAAACAGAGGTAGACATTAAGGGCCGGTGGACTTGTATTGTCACTGGCCCCACCATGTAGCCTCTGGCCCGGAGCATTCGTCCAAAAGGAATCGACTAATAATGAAGAAAATTAACACATTTGTTGCAATAGTAAATTATGCACTAACTACATTACTACTTGTACTACAACATCTGTCCTAGGAAAGGGACAGATTAAAGTAAAGACTGGTTAGAAATGGAAATAAGAAAAGGTTGTTGAAGGCTGAAGAGAAAAGAGAAAGATGGATAGAAGAAGACTGAAATAGATGGACAGGCAAGATATTAAATGTGTTGAAGTGATATCTTGCTCAGAAGGATAAAAGGTGGTTAAAATACCACGAGTAAGGTTGGAAAAAGTATGTAGGAGAGAGAGAGAGGAGACAAGACAATTAAGATGTTTGAAAAGATTAGAAAGAGTAAAAGTTATATAAAGTTAACTACTATTCTGGACAATGTCATATTGTTTTATGAGTAAAAAACATGAAATAAATATATTACTAAGATATAAGAAAACATGTGAAGAGACAGGCATGAAATGGTTAGACGCATTGCCCCTAGCTCTTATGTCAATCAGGAGCTCAATTAACAAAGGGACAGGTTTCTCTCCATTTGAGCTCACTCATGGTCACCAGTTCCCAGGAGCCCTGAGCGTAGGATTGAGGGATTTGTATCAGATTTCTCCACACAGGTTACAGAGGCAAAAGGGGGACATCAAACCCCAAGTGGCTGAGACCCAGGTTCTCTGGACCCCATCGGGTGATGCAGAGGACATCTCACGCTGTCCGCTTGGAAGGGAAAGGAGACATCTGGTACCACTGGAATCAGTGCGCAGTGGGGAAACCTCCAGGAAGGATGTGTGAAAGCTGTCATCTTCCGCGTGCTGGGCCTGCTGTACCTGACCAAGCAAGGGTGGCGACTCCACGGTGTGGGAAGCGTATCCAAGGACGCAGTATCAGGAGTTCCGGGTCTCGCCACGGATGGAAGTACCTGACACTACGCAGACAGTGAAACCAGGAGAGTGAGTGTTCACCAGAGCGATAAAGAGGAAGAGCAGGCACTCGCCAAAGGGGGAGGGTCCCTAAAAGCACTCCTGTCTACATCGACTGCAGTTAGAGTGGCGGAGAGACCATCCTGGATACATCTGACTGTGAAGCTGTTTAAACCTAAAAGACAGAAACTCGCCTCTACTGTGGTGAAGTCTGGCTACAAAGGGAGGTGATTTCCAATAAGGGCACTTGTCTCAAACCAGTGAAGAAACCAACAGAACCCAGTAGAATTTAAAGAGTGGACGTGAGCAGGGAAACAGTAACGGGTCTGAGGGATAGAAACTGACGATGTACAGAGAAAGAATTAGACCATGGGGATTACATTAAAACATGTGCCTATACAATCTACCTACCTCAGCCGTTTGGGTACTTTTGTATATGAATCTGACCTTGCAGCTGCCTCTCCTTATGATAGGAGGCAGGGCATTTCAGGTTGTTCATATTTATGAGAAGACAGACTTGCTGTCTCCTAAATATCTCATTTTGACTAAAGCGTAATGAAGTATACGTGAAGTAATGTTAAAGCTTGAAGACACTGCAATCTTGCAGATTACAGATTAATTGAATCACCACTGTGAAGGTTATACCTTATGACGATTGACTATACTCAATCATTCTGATTGAAGGGTTTTAACTTTGTTGTTACTAAGTGATGTAATTGATGTATGGAGTTATTTACATATTTTGGTATTTCTAACACGGTCGTATGAAGTTGATATGTGGAGCCATTTCTGAACGTTTAAATAGTCTGAATCCCAGAACGAATGTGAATGTCCTTGAAAGTAGTTGATTTATTAAATTTAAATCAAAAGGGGATTGCATAGAATATTTGAATGTATTCATGTTAGCTCCAAATGAATAAGCTTAAAAATGAGAATGATTGGGTTACAACGGTGAGCTGGACTTTGGGCAAGCACATTGGACGTTCAGGGAGACCATATGTGACCTTGACGGCAATCACAATGTGACTTTGAGAGACCTATGTGGTTTTTGAGGACAAAGGGCCATGGGGAGGTGGCAGCATGTGTTGACTTGCACTGTATGCAAATGCTCTCGTCACCTGTGAGTGGGGGAATTTAAGATTGGGAGAAGGTGATAGCAGGGGATATTGGAGGATGTCAGCAGAACATCAGAGACCCCTCCCATGTGCTAGAGAGTATAAATGAAGAGACGCAGCTGTGTTCAGTCTCTTTCTGCTGGCTGGCTGACGTGATCACCAGGTAATTGGGTTCCCATGTGTGTTGTGTTGTATGTATTTTGTATTGTAATGTATTTTGTATTGCAAGTATATTGTATTGAATGTAATGATTTCTGGTGCATTGTAATATTGCCATTAAAGTAGAGTATGGTTGACTTGTGGCACTGAATTCCTTCCATATAAATAGCTCTAGGACGGACGCGGAGATATTGGAAACGTGGAAGCGTAAATCCATTATAATATCTAACACACCGCCAAAACACATTTGCAAGCAAGAATATTCAAAAAAAAATCCGCCAATACACACTTGCAAACAAAAATATTCAACAAACCCGCCAATATACACTTGTAAGCAGAAATACGTACAAAACCAGACTCCTACAAATACCAAACTTCCCACGGTAAGATAACCTGTCTATTTTATAGTTCCAACTCTGGCCAAGAAATATGATGTGTCCTTCTCAATATGGAGTGCCTAGCCTCATGTGAGGTGTGACTGAGTGTGTAAGAACAAACCGAGTACTTCAATTAGCATTTCAACGAAATGGCGACTGCCGTGTGCTTTATTTTCAAACATGAGGGCAAGACAAGATAGCAACTTATTTTCCAACCTTTAACCTGAAGAACAAGGCATTTGAAAACACCTCGTGGTTCTCACAAAACACTCTGCAGTTTAAAATAACATTTCTATTTATTGTACAAATTATAAATGGGCCTCAAACCCTTACGTCATACGGCTCTGAACCATGCACGTAATGTTTTGACTTTAAGAGCCAGTATGGTTATCTCCTCTGTTTAAACCGCTATAAATGGGACAAATTAAGACGCTATCCAAACACAATTAGCAGAATATTGTCTATCTAACGCACGAATGTCGCATTTCTCATCGTAATCCACACGCAATGTCTGTTTGAAAAACAGAAAATACAACCACTGAAAGCTTCAAACTTTTCAGGGCCTTTTCCCCGAAAAGGACTTTTTTAAAAAGAAAGCCTCACACTGTAATTAAAACACTCACTCAACTTTGTTTTTGTCCAAACAGTCCCTACTGTTTAATAGCCTCAACTAGTCACGTTAAATTAAAACGTAACAAGAAACACTTGAAAATGATTGCCCTCATCACACAAAGGACTTTTAAAAAGAAAAAACAGCCTCACACTGTCTTTAACACAAACACTCACTCCAATATTCTCAGCTTCCACTGTGATTGTGTTCTTTGTCTCAAGCAGTCCCGACTGCTTAATCACGTTAACGTAACAAAAAACACTATTGAAGTGATTAGCCTCTTGCCGACATGTAATAACAGACAAACGAATAGCATGCAGGGTTAAATATAAGAAAAATAAGTAATTTGAACTCACCTGCTTGTGACAAAACAACGCCACGTGTTATTGTTATAAATTTGGTTGTTTTAACATTAACTTCCCAGCTATTTTCAGGAACCGGAAGCAGCCGTCCAACACACAATCCTAAGATTGTCCTGCATAAACTATCGAAGAAATTTGACTTAACAGGTTTCTACTTACCGATGGTTTGAGCTCTTTGTGTGTCGAACGGATTGCCAGCGGTTCCAGGCAACAGCCGGCTGTGTAGTCTCTCCCGGTTTAACGAGAATCACGTCAGCTATTCCCCAATTGGTATCCGTGTAATAATTCTCGCGTCCAGGAGAGAAGCTTAAAAAAGGAGGACTAAATGGGAGTCTCTGAGATGGTTTCAAATTGGTACTTTAATTAAAATAAAGGCGCGGTAATATTACAAACAGAATATTGTTCGACAGAGAAAGCAGCTGTGTTCTGTCTCTTTCAGGTGAAGAAAGAGGCCGAACCCCTGCAGGTCCCGCTGTATTTATATCCTCTGCTGGCTCCTCCCTGCAGGCCGGCTCTCCAACGTTTTAAATGTCCGTTGTTACGCATATCAGAGGATACAGACATTGTACATTCAATATATCTAAACACGCCTTTCTCTTCCTTAACTCTTTCATAACTTTATATGCAATACATGTTAACGGCGTCAATAGCCACTTTAGTGATACTAATGGACGGTAGTCCCGGATGTTGTCAGGAAGGATTTTCAGAATAAAAGCTTGGTATTGAGAACTTCCGTTTTTTTCCAGAATAAAATAGCATTTAAACTGATGGCATGTTTAAGCTACATTTGCTATTAAACATTGATTTTAATTTCTAACAATATACAACGTTAGCTTAGCCTGGTCGACCCAATCTCCATTCAGAAAACAAGCATTCTAAAAGATTTTTCGCCTGCCGTCTGTCTGCAGACTTGTCAAAGCATTAATTCATGGTTTTTACTAACCGGTATCAGTATGTTGTTACGTCGCATCATTTAGAAAACGTGTATTACAAGTTAATCACGGTAAAATATGTTCATTTTGTTGTAGTTGTAGCTCCCGAGCCAGCGCGTCTTGTTTGAATGATGCGAGTAAACACAGCTGGCAGCCTCGGTGAAACTCGAGCGACTAGAGCGATGCGATAGGAGCGTTAGAGCGAAGCGAATATTCCGCATCGCGTCCGGTCTGAACTCAGCATTAAAGCGAGCTCCGCGCTGCACTGGACACTTGCCATTACATCACCAGAAGTCCTAATTTAAGGGGCCATTTCTCCCAAAAAAAATGTTTTTACTCACTATATCAACAGCCCCACCAAAAATATTTTACACCAGCCGCCACTGGGTTCTATGTAAATGTTAATAAAGTGTAAGCAGCTAAAAGTGCTTCTACCGTCGATTCTTGTAATATGAGGGGCAAGAATGAAACACTCCCCTCTCTCCTGCAGAAACAGGAAATGCCGTAACTGTATGTAACAACGGTTTCAATCAGCATCTCTTTGACAAAAAATGTAAATTAATAACTCAAATAAAACTCCAAACATCTTTCATTGTGTTACTTTTTTGTAAAGCTCTTTTAGTTTTAAACCTGATGTTTATAAGCTTCTTAGTTTTGCAACAGTCCTGTAAATATACACAACTTTATAATAAAATGCACACATTTACCTTTTTCTAGACTAAACACAGATATGATCCTAATTAAAACATATGAGGTTCTCATGAGGTTGTTACATCGCAGTTTATCAGTGGATGTTTGCTGGAAGCCTGGAACTACTTATAAACAGCGTGTTTCCGGATGGACACACACAGCGTTGAGACCGGTCAGGTACCTCTGGCTACAGGTGATGCAATTCATGAAACTTATTTCAAGAAATGGACATCAATTATTTATTTAATCGAACCAAACACAATTCTTGTGAAAAAAATGTATAACAAGCTTGTTAGTAACACAAGCTGTGATGTTGTGTAATTAAAATCACATGACTAAAATGTCCAATAACAGATGAGGGTGGAGCAACCTTCCAACAAATGTCCCACAATGCATAGGGTAAAGCAAAACAAAGATCCCACGTGGCTAAATCTAGCCTACTTAATCTTACTAGATTTGCCAAAGTAAACCTCCCTTTGCTCACTGGCAAAGCAGAAACTCCGGAGCACTTTTTGAGGTCCAGGCCGTCGGTCAAATCTTTGTGGATGTGGAGGAAGAGAAGGTGATTTAAAGCGGCGCTCGGACTAGTTGAACGAAGGAACGTCTTCAACCGACGGAGGCTGGAGAAGCTCCGCTCAGCTGTTGCATTGGACATTGGCACAGTGAAATACAGCCGTAGAAGCCAGTCCACTTCATTGAAGAGGGATTGCGTGCCTCGTCCCTGTGCCGCCAACATGTCCGCGATTGTGGCCACCTTTGTCACCTGAGTGATGGGTCATTCAGCGGCGGAACTGTTGTGTGCCCGCAAAACTGCTGGAAACAGTGACAACTGGGTGGTCAGCCATTCCATGTCAACATCACCTGTGTACATGTCGACCAGATTTTGGGGGATGTTGATGCTGCCGAATCCCGGGGGGGTGTTTACTGCTGTGAGGAGTACCTGTTCCATGCTCATCAGCAGAAGCAGAGTGGGTTGGTTAAACCTGCGAGTCAGCTCAGAAGTGAGCAGGTCAACTACTCAAAGAACTGGCTCCTGAAGTAGTCCTCTGGATTTTCCCACTGATGAGGTGCATCCCCATCATCATAACGGCGTGGAGTGCGCCGCCTTGGAGGAAGAGCCGGTGCCTGGACCAGGTCGTTCATGGTCGTTCTTTGGGCATCTTCAAAGATGCTGTGGAATGCCTCTGTGGACCTCAGGTTTGTGTAGTGTGTCCGGAGCATCTGCACTGCTGACTTAACTGTCTCTGCTGAGAGGTCTTTGGACTGGAGCAACCCGAGCCACCTCTTCCGCAGAAGAAAACAGTTTAAGACACACTTTCAGAAAAACACTGAATTGAGTCATCAATGCCTGCGGCCCTGGTGCCTTTTTGCTTGCTTCTGTTGTTCCCCCCCATTTGGATTATTTCATCCAAAGTGTTGTAGACAGCTTCATAATTGGCAAGCAAGGATTTGATTGCACTGCCTCTGGCTGTCCAGCGAGTGGGGCAGAGCGGTGTGAGGCCAGCACTGGCACCAGGAGAGGCAGCAGCAGCATCCCTAATGTTTTAAAGATGGCGAGTCGTTTGGTGAGTTGTTGATTATCTCATGTACGTCGTGAACTAAAACTGAAGGCACCACGTACAATGTTGCACTTTGAAGCAGCTTCCTGAGAATTAGGTTCAAACTGTGATTTGTGCAATGCATTGAGACTGCTTTGGAATTGATGTCTTTAAAGCGTTTGGCCACACCTGAACATTTGTCCCTGTAGAACAGATGCGCCATCGTAGGTTTGCCCTCTCATGTCACCAATGTCCAGGCCGCATCTCATTAACATGTCCTTAATAGTAAGGGTTATTGATTCTTCTGCGTCAGTCTTAGGATAGTCATACATTCCTATGAAGTCTTCATGGACAACATAATCAGCTGATACCCATCGTACAGTCAGAGACAACTGTTCATTGCCCGGAGCAATCACGAGTTTCATCCACAATAACTGCATAGTGTTTTGCATTGCTTTTAATTTCAGTTAATAAAGTGGTGAGAGACTCCCGATACATTTGATTTATAAGTTCATTAATTGTCTCATGTGATGCATATTTCCCGGTGAGCATGAAGCTTTTCAGAGTGGGGTTTTTCTCAGCAACGAGTTCAACTAGCTTTTGGAAATTGCTCTCCTTATCCGCATGCCCCCTGATTGCTAGGCCCTGTCGGGTTAGAAACTGCAGACAGCGCAGTTGCTCCATCATTCCATCTCTTCTTTTTTCCTGCTCAATATGCTGTTGTTTGACAAGCTGTATGTTGACTGGTGTGTGAATCAAGTAAGCGCACTTTTTTTGAATACACTCTCTGTGGAAATGAGATTTTTCGTGGTTGTCCAGGAGGCTTGGGCACTTTTTCCAGTTATTAACTCTGGTATTAACAAAGCTATGATCTCCACATTTGGAGAAAGTTACAAGCCGTTTGACAGCAGCAAATCTGCATATTTCACAGAAGGGCCGTTTAGTGGTTTTGCAAAGAATTAACCACTCTCTGTTTTTGTACCATTCTGCGTTGAAGTACCTTTTTCTTTGCCCAAATAATCTACTAGCGGTCTCCTTTTTTTCGACAGTTAGCTGTACAGCTTTACCCCGCCTCAATGTCCCGACAACAAACCTCCATGCAGTCGGAACCAGCCTGTTTCGGTTCAACGACGGCGGTGGGGGTGGCTGGAGCTGCTGCTTTTGGGTTCATCTGGCTTCGCTGGTTCTTCTATGATTGATGAAGGTCCAGGCTCCGGAGATGTGGATGTCAGCGATGTGACCTTCCAGTTGTTGAATTTAAGTTTAGATTGACTGTATTTAGTTTTCTTCTGTGCTGGTTCTTCTGACATGTTTGCAAGTGTATATTCTTTCTATCTGGTTAACGAATGACACACACAGAACAACGTAACAAATAATGTAAACAACGTAACAAATAAACAAATCTAAGCTTTTTCATTTGTTGTAATTTACATGGATACATTTGAATGGTGTGACAATGTCCTATTTGATTGGGTTACAATGTACATATTCTTCCTGTTATGTCTGCCTGCTTTATTTTACCTAATGCAAAGTGACCGTACCTACAGGGTAACTTGGAGAGGGTCCGAGTCCGACCCTTGTCAATTAACTACAGGGGTCCCTCAGGGCTCTGTTCTTGGTCCCCTCCTTTTCTCCCTGTACACAACTCACTCGGATCGGTCATTAGCCGGCATGGTTTTTCATACCACTGCTATGCTGACGACACCCAATTAATTCTGTCCTTTCCCCGCTCAGAAACTCAGGTCGTCGCACGCATCTCTGCTTGTCTAGCTGACATCTCTCAGTGGATGTCTGCTCATCACCTCAAGCTCAACCTTGACAAGACTGAACTGCTTTTCCTTCCGGGAAAAGATTGTCCCACTCTTGACCTGACAATCAACATCGGCACCTCTGTTGTTTCCCCGACTCAGACTGCAAGGAATCTGGGTGTGACCCTAGATAACAACCTGTCCTTCACTGCAAACATTGCTGCTACAACCCGTTGCTGCAGATATACGCTGTACAACATCAGGAAGATTCGTCCCCAGCTGACCCAGAAAGCCACCCAGGTTCTGGTCCAGGCTCTCGTCACCTCACGCCTAGACTATTGCAACTCCCTACCCTCTGCAGCTCATCCAGAATGCAGCGGCTCGTCTGGTCTTCAACCTTCCAAAATGTTCCCACACCACTCCGCTCCTCCGCTCCCTTCACTGGCTCCCGGTAACTGCTAGAATCCACTTCAAGACACTAGTACTTGCATACCATGCTGCGAATGGATCTGGCCCTTCCTACATCCAGGACATGGTTAAACTGTACACCCCAGCGCGTGCACTCCGCTCTGCATCAGCCAAACGACTCGCTGTAACCTCGCTGCGAGGTGGACCCAGGTTCCCATCAGCAAAAACACGTGGGTTTGCTATCCTGGCTCCAAGATGGTGGAATGAGCTCCCCATTGACATCAGGACGGCAGAAAGCCTGCACATCTTCCGGCGCAGACTGAAAACTCATCTCTTTCGACTCCACTTCGAGCGATAGAATTACTAACAAAGCACTTATATACTAACATAGGACTGGCTTATCTATAGCCAGCTGAGTAGCACTTGAAATGTTTGGCTCTATGATACCTGATGTACTTATATGATTCTGTTTTCTTCTGGGCTGTGTCTTCCTGGTCGTATGTACTTATTGTAAGTCGCTTTGGACAAAAGCGTCAGCTAAATGCAATGTAATGTAATGTAATGACCTGCTCTATCGAAATCAGTCGCATTGACCCGAAGACACATTTTGAGTTGTATACACTGCTGGAAAGAGGAGATTCCTAGCTTTATGATATCAGGATTGTTTTTGTACTACAAATATTAAGCAAAATATGTCACATTATATAATGACTGTTACAGAGTCATCATTTTGAGAAAAAGGCCTCTAAAGTTTCCTCTTCTCTGGAATCCATCGATCTGATTGATTATTAGCGGAGCAAATGATCAAAATACTACGGAGGGAAGATATTTTCGTTTGGATTACTGGTCTGGGGGAAGCTCGCGAGTGTGTGTGTGTGTGTGTATATACGTGTGTGTGTTTGTGTAATTTTGCGTTTGTGTGTATTGTGTTTGTTTCCCGGGGAAAACACTCACGAGAAACACCAGCTGCTGTTATGCCTGCTGTGACGTTAAGTTACTCCGTTCTCCACTTGTAATTATGCCGTTACAAGCTTCAAAGTTGTATTTATCATCTGAATTTGCCGAAACAAGTTTAATATTCTGAAAGCCAAGACTTTGTTTATTTGAAATCAGATGAAAACAAACTGTAACGGACCCTGCCGTGTTATCTATTACTATATGCCTTACATTCATAATTTCAGCCGGAGGGAGGGGGAGCGGCGCTGCGGAAGAGCAGAGTGGCGAGTGAGAGGCCAGCTGTCATCTTCCCTTTACAAGCTTCAAAAATGCCTGTAGCTAATGAGATTGAATATAACAATACAAAATAACAACATATACACAGCTAGATCAGATGGCGTTCTTTTTAGATGCGACTTTAGAGTAGAGGGGAATTATTGAAACGGGATTTGTAGAGTGTTCCGCGGCATCTGCATCTGTGGGGCAGGGCTGAAAAGTGGGGGGGGCCAATGGCCCCCTGGCCCCCCCACAGACACACACAGCCCACAGACACACACAGCCACACACAGACCACAGACACACACACAGACCACAGACCACACACACAGACCACACAGACACACACAGACCACAGACACACACACAGACCACAGACACACACACACAGACCACAAACACACACACACACACACACACACACACACACAGAGACCACACACACAGAGACCACACAGACACACATACCCCAGACACACACACACAGACACACACACACTGTCACGGTTATCATGTCATGTCACAGTTCTATGTCTAGGTTTGGGTGTTTCCGCTGTTCTCTATGTCATGTTTTCCTCCTGTCGTTAGTTTCCCTGGTGTGTCTCGTTAGCTGATTGTGTTCACCTGTGGCCCTTGTGTTTCTCCTCCCCTGCC
This sequence comes from Harpagifer antarcticus, assembly GCA_902827135.1. Classification (NCBI taxonomy): domain Eukaryota; kingdom Metazoa; phylum Chordata; class Actinopteri; order Perciformes; family Harpagiferidae; genus Harpagifer; species Harpagifer antarcticus. The sequence goes on from CADEHL010001013.1 coordinate 560,208, forward strand.
CGGCTGTTTCTCGTCTTGTAATTATCCCTCCCTGTATTTAGTCTTGTCTCGTCCTGTGTTCAGTGTTGGTGCTTCTTTTGTTGGTGACTGAATTCACCCCGGTGAGTGTTCTGTTTTGTCTGTATTAGTTTCTTTAGCCTTGAAATAAAGGTTTATCAGAGTTATCTGCATTTGGGTCCTGCTTCCTTCACTCAACCGTGACACACACAGACCACAAACACACACACAGAGACCACACACACACAGACACACACACACACACACACACATACCCCAGACACACACACACAGAGACCACACACACACACATACCCCAGACACACACACACACCCCAGACACACACACACAGACCACAGACACACACATACCCCAGACACACACACACAGACCACAGACACACACATACCCCAGACACACACACACACACACAGAGACCACACACACACACACACACAGACACAGACACACACACAGACACACACACACATACCCCAGACACACACACACACACACACACAGAGAGACCACACACACACACACACACACACAGACACAGACACACACACAGACACAGACACACACACACACACATATCCCAGACACACACACAAACACACGCCACAAAAACTCACTTCTTCAATCTGGCTTTTAATGTGTGATTGTTTTTGTATTATTTGACTTTAACTTTAACTATATATTTATTTGTTGTTCCTTCCTTTTCTTTTCCCCTTCACTATATCTGTAAAGCGTCTTTGAGCACCTGTAAAAGCGCTAACAAATTACATCTATTATTATTATCATTATTATTATTATGTACACAGGGGAGCAATACTGTGTTTACCTAGCTATCTTAATTAATGTCATCCATCTGAACTAAATCACAGACTTCATTCATCATTCATCCATGGCATGCATTCTCTCTCTTTATATACAGAGTCAGGTTAAAGAAGTAGAAATGCACAAAACGTACCGTAGGCAGATGGCGAGTCGCTCGGCGGGTCCGATTGACATATTGCATATGGGTGTCCGCCTTTGCAATCAGTGGACCCACTTTTCCGAGCAACTCGTCGAACACGTCTTTGCTCATCCTGAAGTACTGCTGAAACAGTACATCATCCAGTCGGAGCTCTTGGACCAGAACGTGGTATTCCCCCCGTTGCAGACATTTTCTGAGTATCGGATGTACCCAACAGCGACGCACACTACATGGCCTCCTGCAAGACATTGGATATACCAACGCTACTCTTGCTACCCTTGCTACAAAACCGGCATCCATTTTGGCAATAGTGGAGAAGAAGCGGGCTTTTTTTTGCTTTGTATGCCTGGGGCGGGCGGGAGATTCCTGGGAGATTCCTGATTGGTTGTTGGTCGCCTTGGGCGCGTGAAATCGCCAAGCTTCAGAGACGCCCAGCATTTACCCATTGTTAAACCTGCTCTCAGCATCGTGTTCCTTTTTGTCCGCGGCAGCCTTCAAATTTGAAGCTGGATAAACACGTTCTTCTTCCACCTTAAAATGCGGATCACAGCCACAAAAGGCGTTCTACAGCTACCTACTAAGCAGAGTGTGCGCTAGTCACATACAAAACAAATAGGTATTGGACGTTGCAGGATATAACATAACGTTACCGAGAAAATAAAACATACAAATAAAAAAAAATAGACACACTCATTCATTCTGCCCCAGATAAAATGGAATACCTCCCCTCCTAAAATGCCAGACCTTTTAAGACATTTTTAGAGCTTGAATATCAAAAAATAGATTTAAGACTTTTAACACTTTTTAAGGATCTGCGGGGACCCTGATAATGCCAAAGCCAACAAGATGTACAGAAGGTATAATAATGACGATACTTACCATCTAAGTTTATCCTTTGAGGATGCTCAATTAGGTTATTATGGTCATAAACTAGAGTATTAAACAAATTACACCGATGAGGCACTATGTGATAACTTCAAATATCATCAAATATATAAAAATGTAGTCTGAGTGTGGGGTAAATATCTATTCCACAATTCTTGACAATTCATTCAGCAAGATATTTTGCACAAAACCTGGGAAAAGGTTATTGGGAGAGTAGTTGTAGAGCGATGCAGTGATGATGTATTTCTGTAGGCTACCCCGAATGTTAGCATTGGTATCCTCGACAAATACAATGGGATTTTCCATTGAATTGGGAATATTGCACAAAATAAGATCTGTGCAAACACGTTTGACAAGCGTACATGTTTTGTTCCGATTTAAGCAAAAATGCAATCGGCAAAAATAAAAAGCTAACAGTAAGCTATAAACAAACTACAGTACATCACGAACGCATGGCTGTGCATCACCTCGCTAAGCTAAAGGCTGCTAATGTTCATCATGATTACGCTAGTCTCATTAAAACACTTTTAACCACCATTTTTATGACACAAAGAAGCTTTGGATATTCATATTTGCTTCTAAACCAAAAACATTGAAAAAAAACGTTAACTTTGAGTCAATGCTGACTCATTTCCGATTGAAGACTTATTCCTGCATCACTCGTCAACAACATTACCAATAAGCGGCTTCATTCTGGTCTGTCCATGTGTAGTCTCAAAGGGGCGTTGGCTTTACGTGGATGGCTGGCTCTGAGAGTCACCTCTTTACTCAGTGTAAATAATAATGGAATGTGAACTCAAAGACACGCAGTCTGCATTAAGTGGGACCATACAGTTTAGGCACCAAATAGAACAAACAACAAACAGTGGATGCATTTACAAACTGGAAGTCTACTCATGAGTTCAGTTTTTTTCAGTTTTTTATTTCTTAAAGTGTTCTACTTTATGTGGCAGCCTGTCACACGTGGTTTACAGATTGAACTGTTAGTTGCTCCCAGATAAATGAAGCGGGTCCACACACAGACTAAGAATAAACAAGTGGGCAGGACTTGAAGGCCCTGGTGTGGCCCAGCAGTTATGAAGACAAATATTTCCCCTGTGGATCAGTGAGGCAGGGAAAGGTGTGTTTGGAGAGGAGACAGAGGGGTGCTTTGTCCCCTTTCCACCAGGTCAGCTCTCCCAATCTCTTTCCCCTACTCCTCTCTCTCTCCCTCTGCCAGTCTTCCTCTCTAAATCCCACCTTCCAGCTCTGTCGTCCCCCTGCGCCCTCCTGGAGCTCACACAGACCTTCTCACTTAAGAGATGCTATCGCTTCTCTGCCATTCCCTGCTGCTCATCCTTGCTCAACAGGTAAGACTACGATCTCTTTTTCTACTCTACAGACAGACTGGTGTTTCTGATAGGGAACCATACACACACTTAACGCATGCCGTATCTGGAGCAACAGGAAAATAGACAACTGAGATGCGTCAGTTTTCTCTGTAGCAGTGAATCTGGATTAACCCACATTTTTACTTTTCATTATTAGACTCTTTGGAATATAGTGAAATAATAATCAGGTGGCCAATACAAACATATTTGAACAGATCGGTGTGTTGTCCTTTTTTACTGGGTTCACAGCTTGTTTTCAGTGGGAAACTTGTGGAGAAAAGTCTGAGCTCTTTATTTAAAAGCTGCTGTGGACCCATTTTCACACCATGAAATGAGCTCATTCAGTAAACCTGGCAGACAGGCTTCAGATTTTCGGCATAACCCTCAGTGACCCTTGAAGTAGTCGGGGGGGATTGAAGCACAAGTTGCTCCACACATAGATTGCATCATAGCAAATACCAAGCTAATCAAAGCCATTCATTTGAAAGAATTAAACAAAAGGATACAAACATAAAATGTCACCACGTATAGGCTTTCACATGAACACAGAGACATAATAAAAACATGAATGCTTCAATTAAAAAGTATTTAACATTTCATGTAAAGAATGTACACCTCCACCTGTGATAATGCAAAAGAATGTGTCAAATGTCAATCTACGGCTTACTATAGGGAACACTGCTGTGTATCTTCTATTCAAATATGGTCGCCAATTTATAGTTTTTTAAAAACTCAGTTTTTCTATAAACAAAAAATATATAGGAGTAAAATAAATTGAGCAATCGTTGGGAACTATTTCAGCGGTGGGTTAATCCCCATTTGGTGATAGAGTGAGTACTTGGGGTAGTAGTCCTTATAAAGTGTATGTTCATTACCGGGGAGGAATAGTCAGCCAGTGCAACAGTGAGGCTCATTGATGAGTTTTTAATAGTTTATGAACAACAATAATGTTTATTTTCATAACTTTCTTAAAGGATGTTTGACACAAATATGGATTAACTAGTTTATTCAGCGGGAATGTTTACCTGTCACCCACACAAATCTCTTGTATTCAAGCTTAACTTGATCAGTCAGAAAAAAGACACAAAATGCAATCTTACAATTTGTTATTGACTTGAGGCAACAAGTTTTTTATTTGAAGGGTCTGTTGCTCGCTCTATTTATGTACTCTGATATGGAGGTCTTCTGGTCTCGATAGTAGTTGGGTTATTAACAAGAGGTAGCGAGGGATACAACATATAATTAAAACATACTGAAATACTATTCAAAGAGATCTACACGTAGTGGGGGGCTTTCCCCTTAAGAGTGGCCCAAAAAGGTCATGAGGTCATTAAAGTCTAAATTGTTTATCCTTATGCTCATCCAAATGATATCCAATCTGTCAGTCAGAAGAATACTAGTAATTGGACATACTCGATGTTGCAGAGGAAATGAGATCTCATATAATAAAGTCTTGTTCTGGGGACTGGTTGACCTATCTGTCTCCATTAGCAACCAAAGGAGGCTATTGGTGTCCATTCAGCACTTATTACTGCATATTAAACACCACCTCTGGAGGGTCTCAAATGAATAAGGTAAAACATAATGTATAAAAGTGTGTTTGGTGTTTTGTATCTTCAAAGCTATTAGCTGTAATATAAATAGATTTAAATGTAGTACAGTAACAGCAGTTGCTTTGTTAAGTATAAAGACAATTTCCACACCATGGTGTGGAGTTCTGGTCATCACTTAGAGCTCTTTGAGCTATCAATTTAAAACTAATTAAAAGGGCAGCACGCTTTAAGTCTCCCCCATTCCACTCCACCAGGGGAGTGGGGTTTGCAAATCGTCAAACAGTTCTTCAGAGTATTGCTCCTTTAAGAAATTGCGGGTGAAAATGGATGTGTTCTCCTCACCCAGGTCTTCAGCCGGGCTCAGAACAATGGGCAGCTGGCCCCTGGAGACGGGCGGGCTGCGGCTGAGAGGCGGCAGTTCTGCCAGTGGCCCTGCAAGTGTCGAGAGAGACCCCACTGCGCCCCGGGAGTGAGCTCCGTCCTGGACGGGTGTGGCTGCTGCAAGAGCTGCGCCAGGCAGATCGGAGAGCCGTGCAACGAGAGGGACGTCTGTGACCCCCACAAGAGCATGTACTGTGACTTCTCAGCGGACCAGCCACGATATGAGGTTGGAGTGTGTGCATGTGAGTGGCTCCGTCTTTCCCTGAAATCCTCATCTTAGGATAGTTCTAAGAAACAGGATGCTACTCACTTTCAGTTTGAATCTCCAGAGCTCGGTTAGTGTGATGCATACTGTTAGTGTGTGGACTGTTATTAAAAAAAAGAAATGCAACATGTTGCGTTTGTTGACACATGAACTGGTGATAACATATATAAGCAAGATCACAAACTAGGGATGTCCCAGCCAAGTCGTTTCTGCTGTCCTGTACTGAGTGAACGGATGTAGCTTACAAAGGCTTTCTATGCGGAGTTATACAGCTGTAGTGAGCTTTTTTATGATTGGTCTCTGTTTGGTTTTATCTTGTGCTGTGAAACTATGGCGGCGTAGTAATATCACTGGGACCATCACAGGATGGCCCCAAAAAACATTATTGCCTGGCATACACAATAACTGGAAAAGCAGCAGAAAACATATTTCGTGAGACATAAAACCCCGAGAATGACTCTGTGTGACCAGAATGTAAGAAGTGTGATTAATTATGAGGAGCGGACAGGAAGTCTCATACCTGTATGTTTTCAAACTGCTTGGCTGGAAGGAAAGAAAACAGAAAAGCAGGTTTTTCTAAATGTCTACTCAGTGAGCAGCTCTTAAAAATGAATTTTCATGCAAATATCACGCTATCTTGGAATTATTTAAGGTTCTTTATTTCATGAGTGTGATAAGTCAATTCATTTCAAGAAGACTTCATTGATATATAAGCAAATCTTTTGCTGTTTTTAACATTCACAGTAACATCATGAGCCAGAGCGTTGACGTGTTTCCCTCCTTCTTTCAGACCTGATGGCAGTAGGCTGTGACCTGAATGGGGCCCACTATGAGAACGGAGAAGGTTTCCAGCCCAGCCCCCTCTATAGGTGCACATGTATTGCTGGAGCCATCGGCTGTACCCCTGCTTTCATCCAGAAGCCTGCAGAACTCATAGGCCCTGCCTCACTCATGGGAAACATGCCAGCCGGCCTTCGCAGTGGCCAGAGTCCAAAGAAGAACCAGCAGGACACTACCTACATGTCAGGTGTGTGTTTATCGAGCGGCCTGTGTACAGGAACCAGCCTGCAGGGCCTGCACTGCTGTCCACGTTATCTGGCATCTGGGAAGGAGAGCTGGCATTCTATTACTCTGGCAGTAGAAGTTATCCACACTAGGACAATTAAACCTTTTAGTGTAGATGTCAGCACTGTGAACCCTGAAATGTTGAGCTCCCCAGTTTTATGATAGAAATGTATAGTAGGGGGCCCCAGAACATAGAAACTGCAGGACTCACATGTGTTTTTAATTAGCACTAATTACCATTATAGCCTATGTGGTCAATAGTTTAAAAATGACTTGGCTGATTTGGGCAATATTCGAGTGGTTTAGGGATTAATTATGGAGTCCATTTCTGACATTTTCAGGATCAAAAATGGCAGTTTTAACGAGAAAGTGACCACTTGCTGTAATTATTTTTCCTGAAAATATCAGAAATAGATTAAGCATCCTCCATTATTCCCAAAACCACTCCAAAATTGTCCAAATAGGCCAAGAAATGTTTTAACTATTGTCATCATAGGCTATACTGGTAATTTGTGCTTATTAACACAATTGATGCTAATTGTGCAAATTGCATTAGCATCTGGCAGTTTCTATGTGCTGGGGACTGACTATACATTTCTGACATAAAACTTTGGGTACTCAACATTTCCGGGTTCAAAATAGGACTATGACCTGGCAAATATACTATTTAGGGATTTCACAAATATATTTACTCTTCAGCCAAATGGCAATTTATACTCCACTCATTCTAATCAACCCGTGTAAGTACAGCTCAATGGAAACATTTAGAAGAAAATGAACTCCCTTATGGTGGATACGAGCAGGTATTTGGTGTGTGTGTGCTCTGCGCGGCAGCATGTAGCCCACAGACTAGTTCTTTGTGTCGGGTGTTGTTGACACAGTGCCCTTTAACTGTAATACTGAAAGCTTACAGGGATCCTCCTTTAGCCTGGAAGAAGAACTGTTTGATCCAGACCACCCCCTGGAGCCCCTGCTCCAAAACCTGCGGCCTGGGCATCTCATCGCGTGTCAACAACGATAACGGCAAATGTGAGATGAGGAAGGACCGGCGCCTGTGTCTGCTGCGAACATGTGATAAAAGCGTGATGAAGAGTGTTAAGGTGACAAGTTGGTCAAATGATATGGAAGTATTACCATAGTTTTCAATAAAATAATCACTATTTCCCTCTCATAGGCGCCAAAGGGAAAGACATGCCGGCCTACATTTCAAGCAAAGAAGGCGGAGAAGCTGACCCTCTCGGGCTGTACCAGCACCAAGAAGTTTAAGCCCACGTACTGCGGCGTCTGCACAGACAAGCGCTGCTGTGTCCCCAACAAGTCCCGCATGATCAAGGTCAACTTCACCTGCAAGGGAGGCACCAGCACACAGTGGAAGATGCAGTGGATAACGTCCTGCGTGTGCCAGAGGAAGTGCAACGATCCTGGTGACATGTTTTCTGACCTGAGGTTACTCTAACTTATGGAACCTTCCAAAGAGTTCAGAGACAAAGACGCAGGACTAAAACAAATGCAGCTCAAGCTGAAACTAAAACACCTGATTTCATAAGGAAGAATGACTGGGAATCATTGAACACAAAAGAAATATTTAAAAGTTGTTAGTTGTGAAAAATGTCATCAGCACATGTATGTGTACTGTATAACAACACCGGACATGGCCAGGGCAGCAGGACTTATTATTATGTTATAAGTCATGTTGCTACTGCTTATTTCTTTCAGACAGAAGTTTTTAATGGAGTCATAAATTAGAAAATGTTGAAAAATAACATTTAAAAGTATATACAAAATATTTGGTTGTGTGACGTCATCATTATTCCTTGTAACATAATAATTGTTATACAAGGAGACAGACAAAGAAACAGACAGATTGAAACTTCATCTGGCGATGCGGAGTCTGGGTGCGTCAGGCATGAGTCTTCCCTTGGTGGCATCCAGCTGCTGGTACTCTTCAATCAAGGAGCTGAGAGAGCTGAGGGCCTCCGAGAAGTGGCTCTGCTCCATCCCTTCTACATGCAGGTAGTGGTGTAAGTGAGCCTTAAAAAACAAAAAGGTATTTCAGTCAGATATATCAAATTAGTAATCCTCACTTTAGACCGAGTGTATCAATCAGAATCACAATGGGTTTTACACATAGGAGGGATTTGCTTTGGTATATGTGGTGCATGCAAAGACACAGAAAGACAACACGTAGCAAGAAAAAGCTAGTTGTACTTTTATAAAAGCTGAAAAAAACAAAAACATTTTAAAACTATTGTAACAAATTAAAAATAGACAATATTTACACAGAATATAATTATGTGAGCAACTGAGTACAGTAATATATGACAAATACTATATTCAAAGTAGAGAGCTGTGCAGATTTTAAAAGAGGTAGTGTGGAGAAGAAATGTGCAGGATTTACAATTTAAAAAGAACAAGATGTTTTTTGCACGATGTGCATTAATGTAATGCAGAACGCGTGTACAGGCTGGATAAAAGTAGCTGTAATGGAATCCTTGACAGTTTGCTTGATTAACGACACATTCCTTCCTCAATACATCAGCTTGTACCTTCTTCCTGTAGAGCTTGGTGAAGCGTTCTCTCAGCTCCATGAAGGTGGTTTTCACACAGGTGTTGTTGGCCAGGGCTAACAGGGAGTGGGAGTGGCCCACAGGAGGCACCGAGCACAGGCCCGTCTTCCAGCCTTCCTGGTTCCAAGACACAAATGGCAGCGAAGGCTTCAGTCTAGAGAGGGGAGGAAATGACATGAGTGTTTACATTTCACTGACGAGAAAATATACAAGATTACTAAGTAACACTTCAAACCGTTCAACAGCACGGATTGTAATATTATTTTCCATCATGTGACAAGGATGCCAACAAGAACTGTAAAGTGAAGAATCTCAACACACTGAAGTTGTACAAATCAAATATATTCATTATTGATTCATCTGTTGATATCTTTCTCATCAGGCTATTCATAATTACCAGAGGTGGGAGAAGTACTCAGGTCTTGTACTTGAGTAAAAGTAGAAGTACTCAGGTCTTGTACTTGAGTAAAAGTAGAAGTACTCAGGTCTTGTACTTGAGTAAAAGTAGAAGTACTCAGGTCTTGTACTTGAGTAAAAGTAGAAGTACTCAGATCTTGTACTTGAGTAAAAGTAGAGGTACCAGAGTGTAGGAATACTCTGTTACAGTAAAAGTCCTGCATTCAAAATGTTCCTCAAGTGAAATTAGAAAGTATTCTCATCAAAATATAGTGAAAGACAGTAAAAGTAGTCGTTGTGCAGATTGGTCCATTTCAGAATAATATATATGATATGTTTTATAATGATTGATCATGAAAGTGTTCTCAAAGCTGGTGAAGGAGCAGCTAGTCTGAATGGCTTTGTAGACTGCAGGGTAGCTGGTGAAGGAGCAGCTAGTCTGAATGGCTTTGTAGACTGCAGGGTAGCTGGTGAAGGTGCAGCTAGTCTGAATGGCTTTGTAGACTGCAGGGTAGCTGGTGAAGGTGCAGCTAGTCTGAATGACTTTGTAGACTGCAGGGTAGCTGGTGAAGGTGCAGCTAGTCTGAATGACTTTGTAGACTGCAGGGTAGCTGGTGAAGGAGCAGCTAGTCTGAATGACTTTGTAGACTGCAGGGTAGCTGGTGAAGGTGCAGCTAGTCTGAATGACTTTGTAGACTGCAGGGTAGCTGGTGAAGGTGCAGCTAGTCTGAATGACTTTGTAGACTGCAGGGTAGCTGGTGAAGGTGCAGCTAGTCTGAATGACTTTGTAGACTGCAGGGTAGCTTGTGGATTTACTCCAGGTGGAACTACAGTACAGCACCGAGTCACTTAACAACACTGATAATTAGGTTGATAAAATGTCAGAAGATATATAGAAACATTTTCAGTTAAACAGATTGCAAGGTCTTTTGTCCAACCAGCCATCCAAACCGCCAAAGATATATTCAGTTTACTATATAACATATATGAATGCAACACATGCTGAGATGTTTGGGATTTTTCATGAGAAATGGCGAAATAAAATCATTAAACAAACGTAGTAGTATATCCAGATATAACCAATATAACATTTTGCCTCAATATGACCCATTGATTATGCGGGCCCTGAAGAGTGTTTTGCTTTCCCTCCCTCTCTTTCCTCCTATTTTACACCATGGTCACGCTCAAATATGTGCTCTCATAGCAGCTTCTGTTTCAGTTTCTCTCGACAACATGCCACATGAAAACAAGGTCTGCAGAGAGAGTGGTGAGGGGAGAGCTGAGGAGAGGTGGGTGCTGAATGGACCAGTCATGAATCATGGTGGGCAGTGCTGAATGGGGGTACTATTTGGGAGAGCGAGTGTGAAGGTCATCTTTGGGCCAATCAGGGTGGGGGTGCTGGCTGGTTGGCTGTTTCAGATGTAGACTGAGAGGCTGGATGGTGCTCTGACCTCTCGATGTTCCTGCGGAGGTCGGACACCTGCACGTTGCCCCTCACCATGAGGGCGCAGGCCAGGTAGAGGCTGTGCTTCGGGTCGGCTCGGATCAGCTGGTGCTCTTTACTGAAGGCATCACTGAACATCTGATCCAGTCTAGAGGGCACAGTAAAAGACAGAAAGTAAAAGAAAATCATCTTGACTATATCTCCAAGTATTACGCTGTCTGTCAACCTTGATGTATTGGTTGCCCTGAATGATGTCTCCATTTACTGGCTAGTAGTGATGCGGCGGGTCACATTTGATATAGGGCTGCTCGATTATGGCAAAAATCTTAATCTCGATTATTTGGGTCAATAATTGATATCACGATTATTAAAAACGATTATCCATTTACTTTGAAAACATCCATTTATTTAAAAATAAATGGATGGATTTAGTTTAAGAGTTGATTACCCTGAAATTTAAGTATAATTCAACTGAAAAATCAATACAAACATTTTTTTTTTTTTTATAAAAAATAAAGAAATAATCGTTTTATTTCGATGATGTTGTTTTGATAATCGTTGCAAGCCAAAATCGTAATTGCTAATTTGTTATAACACGAACTACTGTGCTAAACAAAAATGTGCCGTAACAAATCCAAACCACAAACTTCTTTATGGACTATAGAAGCACAGTTGTCATGATAAGGTCTGAGGACAGAGACACACAGCGTACTGCTGACTACAGTCACTGAAAGGACTTCAGGGATTTACAGTTTGTTAATGTAAAAGTGAGACCGACTGGGGCAAGGGAGCAATGTTTTACTAAGATTGGATGTATCTTTATTTATCCAGGCAAATCTGCTGAGCAGGCAAGATATTTTGAGGCAACACCCTGCTCTACATTCATACAGACACATATATTCAGCTCTGGGAGCGTGGCCAGTTCACCGCCACTCTTTTTGACCAATGAGCAGCTTCTCTGGAACAGATGAGGACTATATGGCTCACAAGGCCACTCTCAGTGCAGTTGTTGTTGGGGAGCAGGTGGAGTGGGGGCAGGATCAAATAGCCTTTTTCACAAGCCTGCAGCACTAAACTTAAAGTTGCTGACATCCCATCTGATCAATTGAAAGCCGGCTTTGTGGCATCTGAATATTGTATGCCTTTGTTTAAATGTTACTGATCATGTATTACAGATGGTCATTCTTTTATTTCTAAATTATTTTCCTATGTAACCGGTAGTTTCATCAATATGTTTCAAATGAGGATCAACACACCTCTAATCAGTTAACACTGCAGTCAACATGAGGCATGTTTAACGAGGAAGATGGAGTTCATGAGCTCAACACCCTGAACACAAAACAACAGCGAGTCAAAAATAGCTGCTCTCACAGCCAGAGCAGACCTTCTGGAGGGGACACCGACGTCTGCCAGAGTGTAGAGAGGGGTGAGGCTCGGCACCAAGTAGTGTAAACCAGGGAAGGGGACCAGGTTCATGGCAATCTCATTCAGATCCATGTTGAGAGACCCTTCAAAACGAGCTGAGCTGAAACGGAAGATGACACATAAGCAACTTAACCCTTTAACTGCCAGACCAAGAAAAAAGCTATGAACAAATTATTTGTTAGCATTTTTTTATCAAATAACCACAAACAATTTCATTTGTTTTGACTGACCACAGTTTTGTTTTTATGAGCCTCTACCAACTGGTCGAGCTGGCCTTCTATGGTAAAAGTACATTTTCAACAATCATCATATACAGTACAGTATGTGTATGCATCAAACTCAAATAAAACACAAACTCAAATACATTTGTTTCTTTTATGGAAAATGAGCAATATATACAATCAGATATATTCATACAAGATAATAAATTATAATTGTAAAAAAAGAAATGGAAAAAAGTAATGGAAAGTTTTTTCATAATAAATAAAAGACTTGCTCATCTTACTGTAGATGCTGAATTGGCCTCACAGGAAACCACTGGCCTAGCAGCAAATGTCTATATCCTGTGTTGGCCTAACTTGCTCATCTGTGTGCAACTTTGGGCTGAATGCCATGCATGAAAGCTGCTATATAAATGATTATCACTCTTTCACTCTGAGACTCATAAGGCAGTACTAGATGTAGTAATATTACCATGAACTAGCCATTTATTTACCATATTTTATTGAAAAACATCTCTGAAACTCTGAAAAGTCATATTGGTGAAGTCCACCGAGACAAATGTAACATTTGTGATATTGGGCTATATAAATAAACATTGATCAATTGATATTGCTAGTTTACCTTAAAAGGTCAATTCCACCGATTGGTTGAGCATATTTTCAAAAAAAATGATTACACCCTTGTTAAAACTTTTTTTGTGCATCAAGTTATCTAATTATGTTCAGTCAGTACTCTGACACTAACATATGTCAAATGATATGGTAGACTAACAAAAGTTGACCGAAAAGAGTGATTTCTTCAGCAGTGATTTCTAGCATGCCAACTTCCTCAGAGGAAGGGCTTTCTGTTCGAACCACAGTGACAACTAGAGGTTGTTTTGTGCACAACAAATGGTAGAGCTGGCTGAATCAGATGGAGTTACACTTTTTTATTTACTTTCCAAACAAGATATCAAGACACAAAATGTGCTCTACCAAATGGTGGCGCTGGCAGTTGAAGGAGCATCAACTCATTTAAGTCTGGTGAGTTAGTAGGAAATGGCATTTTTGTAACAAAACAATAAAATGTAATGCTCAGTGAATTAGTAATACACATCAGATAAGACTTTAAGGTGCTTTACATTACGTACAGAAGTGCTTATGGACTTGCCTCTTCTTACCAATAACCTCCTTAAACGTTACACTCCAATAAGGACTGTGGTCACAGCACACAGGGCCAACTTGTCCCTCCTCTCTGTCTCTATTGTGTTCTTGTTTATTCTCCTATGTGTTTGAATGCTGAGCTTTAGTTTTGCTTCCTGTGTGATTGTGTAGCCTGTGGTCCTCCATGGTGAAGAGGAGGTCATGTGACTCAGACTCTTCCTGTTTGGAGACACCTGAAGGTGCTTGACATCCTCCTGGATCTGTATTCTCCATAAATGCTAACATTCTGTCATCCTGATTATCCAACATCTTCTCCCTGTCTGTCCATCCAGGGAGAAGTATCCTTTTGATTTAACCTCACCAGAACAAATGTGATCACAACACATTCTGGTTGTGTTTCTATTGCTGTATAACACTAAACAATTGGCAACCTGCGCATCAATTGTGTAACGGAGGCTTATTAGCCCGGCATCATTGAATCTTGTATCTCTGTAGCCTCGAAGTTAAATCTAGTTTCTATCAAAATGAATCAGCACCTGCTTTAACAGATCCAACCCCGTAGCTCCTGTGCTGCGCGTCATTGTTGTTCAGTAGGTACATAGAGTTGCTGCTATAAACATAACAAGGTGCTCTGTGGTGTTTATAAAAAGTTTTTACTTTAAATATTATAGTTTGGCAACGTTTTATAAACACTCCATTTAGCAATAGGCGCATTCACACTGCGGTACTTTTCCCACAAAGGTTCATGCGAACTTAGTTCAGTGAACTCTTTTATCGCGTTCACACCAAAAAGAGCCAGTACTAAATATAGCTCTTTTCTCACAAAAGAGCCGCTCGTAAGTCCCTGCTAGCGAGCAGGGACTTTCGAGCGGCTCTTTTGTGAGAAAAGAGCTATATTTCTGATTGGCTGGGCGGATTGCAAACCACGCCCCGTAAAACTTCCAAAAAGTTTTGTGAAGCCGCCATTTTATTATCCTCGCATTAGCATTATTAGCATTAGCATTAGCCCAGCGCAGAAACGCAGAGAGACTAACTTATGGCAACACAAAATAAAACATGGGAGCGGTGGAGATGAGGAGGTGTCGGCGTTCTGGCGATTTACTCGGAAGGCTTCAGTAGAAGCTGCTAGGAGTCCCAGCAACTTCTACTGAAGTCCTCTTACAACTCCGGGGACTTCCGGCCGGGGACTTTGGGCGGCAGTATCCGCCGTGAAGTTGTTTGTAGCCTGCCAGTAAACCCAAAGCAGAAGAAGAAGAAGTGAAGTCAGCGGCTTCATTTGCCTAATCCACCCCCAGAGACTTTTTCCGGTGTGAACGCGATCTGTACTTAGTTCATGCGAACTAAAGAGTTTGCATGAACTAAGTTCGCATGAACCTTTGTGGGAAAAGTACTGCGGTGTGAATGCGCCTATTGTTCTAAAATAGTGTGTACAAAAAAAGGGTTCCAAATGATTGAAATAGGTTCACACATAACAACAGGATTGAAACAAAGGACAGGGGTCGTCTGTACGGGAAACAGAAATACCACACCTGGTAATGTTGAGCAACAGGTTAGCCACAATATTATTCATGGCATCAAAAGGCTTCTCGGCTCCAATGAGCCCCCCCTGCCCAGAGATGATGGCGCTTTCCCTCCTGATCACAGTCCCTGGCTTTCCACTGTGAGACATATGTTTAATCTTCTTCACAATGTCCACCAACGACTGGAAGAGAAGTCAGAGGGAATAAACACACCTGAATAATGGTTATTTTGTTTTGTAAATAATGCAGAGATGTTTGTAGTGAGAGGAGAAAAGGCACACACTTGGTTTTCCACAGGCAGGACACAGTCAGCGTGCTCTGTGAGCTCCCTCATAGCCAGGATGCTGTTGTAGGGAGAGGTGACGACATCATCCTCTGCAGATGGATAGATGGAGGTGACAATCCGACACACCTCGGGGAACTCCTCCTCCAGCAGGCTCAGCACTTTGGTCCCAAGGCCCGAGCCTGTACCTTCAATTTATAATCATTGCTTTTACTTACTGCTGTTACTGTAATGCCCCTAATATGGGGAAATATCAAAAAGAAAGAAGCAGACAAGTTTTTGCTGGTTTCAAGTCCAATGTAATTTGAAGGGGTGGCAAGCAACACTCACTCTGTCATATCTATGTACACAAAATACATGGTTTACGTAAGAGTCTCTTTGCCAGCTCATTCAATTAAAAACCTTTATTTATCCAGGTGAAATCCCAGTGAGATCAATGATCTCTTTTTCAAGGGAGACCTGCAGCAGTAGGTTCCACAAGAAGACATAAAGGCATAAACAACAGAACAACAAAAGGACATCATACAGCAAAATGTACAGGGATTACAATTTACATATCTAACCACATGTACAGGTACCAACAACATCTGATTGAGTAGCATCCAACCGAGCTTTAAAAACATGTAGTGGTACTAGCTTGGTAATTTTCCATTCTTTTTGCAGACTGTTCCATGTTAGTGGAGCTGCACATCTAAAAGCTTTCTTCCCTAAGACAGTCCTAGCACTTGACACATTTAATAAAACCACAGCATGCGATCTCAGGCAATAAGTACTTTCAATTCGCAGAGAGATCAGGGAGCAGATATAAGATGGTAGTTTATCCAACATGGCTTTGTAAATGAAAAAGTACCAGTGACTGAGCCTCCGTACAGTAAGTGATGGCAAAACCGCCTAGGTATAGAGTGTACAGTGACTCATAGAGTCCTATAGTGAACCCGGAAATGTTGAGTCCCCCAAAGCTTTGTTAGAAATGTATAGTACGTATACAAAACAGAGGTAGACATTAAGGGCCGGTGGACTTGTATTGTCACTGGCCCCACCATGTAGCCTCTGGCCCGGAGCATTCGTCCAAAAGGAATCGACTAATAATGAAGAAAATTAACACATTTGTTGCAATAGTAAATTATGCACTAACTACATTACTACTTGTACTACAACATTTGACAACACGGGAGCCTGCTCACGCTGCATACAGCTCGGTTACATTTAAAGGGCCAGACGCAGAATCAGCGCTTTAGTAACAGGGCTGAAATAGAGGGGGATGAGGCATGCTCCAATGGGTGATCGGTTTGCTATTTTGAAGAAAACACTTCAGAGATATGTTTTGTAAAGGTATGGCCCTACAATATATTGTTCAAATATAGCATGATAGGTGAGCTTTAACTATTGTCTACATAGGCTATAATAGTAATTAGTGCTAATTACACAACTTGTGCTTATTGTACAAATTGCCCAACATATGTGAGTTAGCATCCGGCAGTTTGTAATTACTGGAGACCCGTACTATACATACAGAAAAGAGGTCATTGCAAATGCTTTGACATACTTCACTGTCAAGCATCAATGATCCCATGACTGGAACTGGTCAAATTGGGTTGTGCCTTACCTCCTCCCATAGAGTGAATGAGGAAGAAGCACTGCAGACAGTCACAGTGTTCTGCTGCCTTCCTCAGCTTATCCACGATCTGTTCCCTGTAGGCTGAGCCATACGTCATGTGTCCAACTGCCCTGTAGAATAACAAGCATACAAATGAAAGGCAAACTTTGGAAAACATTGTCTTGGTTCTTTTGAGTCTGAAATGGACGGTATATTTCTGTTCATATGGTGATAATTATTATCCATAAATGAACTTCAGTTTCAGAAATATAACAAATAATAGAATTTGGAGTTAGAATATCTGGGCTGTAGCCTGTGAGCACCTGTGAATGACTTTATCTAGGACTAAAAACATTGCATTTCTTTACTGTGTTTTCATGGTATGTGAGAGAAGGTACATCCAATTATTGTAAGAATACAAAGTCAGTTTTTCTAAGCATGTGATCTTTAGAATACCAGGGCTTGAAATGCTGTGGTAATCATAGCTGTAACAATGGCTCCATGACTGAAAACACAGTAGTTATGTCAAGAAGCACTTCTGACTTTCCCCCCAAATTGTATAATGGAGGCTTGAGGCAGTAGATTTGAGTGCAACAGTTGCTAGCAGCCATATGAGATCGTCCTGTGAAGAGTCAGTGTCTCACCAGTTGTTGCCTGAACCCGACACGTCTGTGAGGAGCTGGGTGCTGTCAAACATTTCTCTCAACGGGCCCTGCAGGATCTCATTGACCACACCCTCCTCCATGTCCACCAGCACCGCCTGTAGATTCAAATATATGCAAGTATGAGGACAGCGCATGCCTTTGAATATTTCCTTTCTCTACGAAACCCTATCTAATCCATCTGACTCCTAGTGAGGACCAGAGGGGAAATGTGTGCCTAAAGCTGCTTCCTGGTATGAACAGAACTCACCCTGGCCTTCAGATGTTGGATTCTCCCACCAACAAAATGGGCCTCCCCATCACATTTACTGGAAAGAAAATCAGATATAACAACAGGACTAAATTAGGACCACTGTATGGAGACACGTTTCTTAACTCATGTAGCAGTAACTAGTTACTAGAGTGTTCGATTACCTTGAGTCCACATTTCGGAAAAAGCTACCGAGTGCCTCATCATACAATCCTTTCTGAAAATGAGACACACACAGGATGTAAGGAAACCTGTACAAGTCCTGGAAGTTGCATGTCTGTTTTAGAATCAGAATGAATTCTGTAGGCCAAGTATGTGTAGCAGTACAGAATATGACCGTAAAAAGGACAACAAAGCTGGAAAAAATTAAGTCAAATGTTTATATATAACATACAGTCGAACATACAGTGAAATATATATAATGCATACACAACTAACAATAAAATAATAACACTTCATCGATACATTTTCACAATACAATTTATAAATAGTTGTTAAAACAGCTAATTGTTGGGTTCCTCGCAAAGATTCAGGCTCATCAAATACAATGTGAGGACAGTTTAGTGTCTGACTCAGTTCATGAGTGTTGGGATGGGTGTATTAGTACTTACTTTATTCACATGGGCATGTTCTCGCAAGGCAAGATCCCAAAACCTGCAGCCAACCTGGTTGCCACACTGCCCAACTGCAGAACACGCATTACAAGTTTGGTTAAGTTAAGTTGTGTCAACCATTTGTTGAATCAGCCGTAGCCAGTGGTGTAAGTTAAGTAAAGCAGATTTACTCAAGTACTATGCTTAAGTTCAATTTTGAGGGATTTGTAATTTACTTTAGTCTCTAAATGTTTTTGCTACTTTTACTCCACTACATGTATTTAATACCTTTAGTTACTTCTCAGATCTGGATGAATGATGTGAAATATAATCAAGTGTTGAATCAGACTTTAGTTCCACCTGGAGTAAATCCACCAGCTACCCTGCAGTCTACAAAGTACTTCAAACTAGCTGCACCTTCACCAGCTACCCTGCAGTCTACAAAGCCATTCAGACTAGCTGCACCTTCACCAGCTACCCTGCAGTCTACAAAGCCATTCAGACTAGCTGCACCTTCACCAGCTACCCTGCAGTCTACAAAGCCATTCAAACTAGCTGCACCTTCACCAGCTACCCTGCAGTCTACAAAGCCATTCAAACTAGCTGCACCTTCACCAGCTACCCTGCAGTCTACAAAGCCATTCAGACTAGCTGCACCTTCACCAGCTACCCTGCAGTCTACAAAGTCATTCAAACTAGCTGCACCTTCACCAGCTACCCTGCAGTCTACAAAGCCATTCAGACTAGCTGCACCTTCACCAGCTACCCTGCAGTCTACAAAGTCATTCAAACTAGCTGCACCTTCACCAGCTACCCTGCAGTCTACAAAGCCATTCAAACTAGCTGCACCTTCACCAGCTACCCTGCAGTCTACAAAGTCATTCAGACTAGCTGCACCTTCACCAGCTACCCTGCAGTCTACAAAGTCATTCAGACTAGCTGCACCTTCACCAGCTACCCTGCAGTCTACAAAGTACTTCAGACTAGCTGCTCCTTCACCAGCTACCCTGCAGTCTACAAAGCCATTCAGACTAGCTGCTCCTTCACCAGCTACCCTGCAGTCTACAAAGCCATTCAGACTAGCTGCACCTTCACCAGCTTTGAGAACACTTTCATGATCAATCATTATAAAACATATCATAGATATTATTCTGAAATGGACCAATCTGCACAACGACTACTTTTACTGTCGCTACTTTAAGGATATTTGTATGCTTATACTTTTGTACTTTTACTTGAGTAAGATTTTAAATGCAGGACTTTTACTGTAACAGAGTATTCCTACACTCTGGTACTTCTACTTAAGTACCAGATCTGAGTACTTCTCCCCCTCTGGCCATAACTAAACATGCTCCTGCTGTAAATCTATAAATTGTGCACTAGCATTCAGTGGCTAACCTAAAGACAACTAAACTAGCTGCTAGCTTCTCTCTGGATGCTCACATTAACGTTGAGTTTTAACTCACCTTGGACAACAACGGACTGTGTCATGGCAGCCGCTGGACGGAGCACCCAGGCGCCTTTATAACACAGAGCTAATCTAACTTAATGTCAAGAACTGTCCATTAAAAACACTTTTTAAGAAAATACTTTTGAACGCTTCTCTAATCTCGCCACCACTGTGTTTGGTCGAGTGCTGATGACGTATACCATGAAATCCGTCCCCTTGCCCGATCGGTACTGCGCAATGGTCCGCCATATTGGACAAGTCCGGACGGCATCCCAAGCTGGACACTTGACACAGTGGCTTTTAGCAAAGCTCAAAAAGCAAAAACCGAGAGAAATGAGTTATTGTTAACGTGACTTCACTATTATTTAACAACTCTTTTTATTGGGTTCTTTTATTTGGGGTTAAGCACATTGTCAGAATAAGTGAGAAATGAATTTAACTTCTGTTAGACAGCTATCATACTGAATAAATATGTACTGTGAATGTAGGCAAACATGTATGGCATATAGCTGTCTAACTGAAGTTAAATCAATTTCTCACTTTTTCTGACATTGTACTTAACCGCAAATAAAATAAACCCATAAAAGAGTTGTTAAATAATAGTGAAGTCACGTTGTAATAACAATAACTCATCTCTCTCGTTTTTTCTTTTTGAGCTTTGCTAAAAGCCACTGTGTAAAGTGTCCATCTTGGGTTGCCGTCCGGACTTGTCCAATATGATGGACCATCTCGCACATGTGCAGTACCGATCGGGCAGGGGGACGGATCGGGTAGTAGAGGCTTCTCAATTCTTAAATTGCCCCTCCTCGACTCCCCTCCTCGAGACTTAGTCCCGCCCACAGGAGATGCGAGCGGAGGACCGAGGAGGGGAAGCAGCAGGCGGTTAGAGAAATGAGAACTCCTTTCCTCTGAGCGGTCATATTAAAGCGACGTCCGTTCATTATTACGTGGCAACAGCTGCATCTGTCGAGTGTTTTGTCATAGCGCTGTATTTTATAATCTCTGTTACATCAGCTGAACATTGTTCCCCCACATATTTACTTTGAATGAATTGAGAGTGCGGTATAATGAGACAATAACAGGCTACAGATGCGGACACACACACACAAATATATTTATATAAATATATACAATTTAAAGTATGAGAGCACTCTCATAATAACGTAACACAATCAGAGACTGGATATATCCCCCCCTCTCTCTGGTCGCTGAAATGGGGAATTGAAATTACGGGCCAAAAGTTGTATTTACAAGTATTAAAAGTAAGCAGAGGACACCAAACCAACTGAGACCCGTCTGTCTGCCGCATCTACGCACTGTACAACACACACACCTACATACTGTACCACACACACACCTACACACTGCCTACCACACACATTTACAGCTCCTAAAGCATAATCAGGCTACAGCCGTTGTGTATTTTATTATGTGAAGCACTAAATGGTCTTAGAAAAATATCGACTCTTTGTTTGTAGATATCTACTAAACTAAAGCAAATAAAGAGAGTAATGTAGGCCTGTTATACTGAGTGATATATATTGTACACTGCTCTGCTTTCTGCACGGACCTCACAGCTGTTCTCACTGTAAACATCGTGACGTGATGAAAGCAGTTTCTAAAATAATATCCAGAGGATGCATGCAGAGCTGTCATTGGCTGAGATAAGTCCGGCAGTGCGTCACACCTCCACAGTTCCCGGAAATGCATCCGCGGAGGAGCCATGGAGGAACCATCAGTGTAACCTCGGTTATAGCTCCTCCAGAGAGCCTCCTTGACGCTCGATGCTCGGTCCTCGGTGTGCATTTAGAGAAATGAGATGTCCTTCAAAATGGCGCGCTGAAATTCATTTCCGGGTCACTACCGGAGGACCGAGGAGTCGAGGAGTCGAGGAGGGGACATTTGAGTATTGAGAAGCCTCTAATGACAGACTCAAGCCCCCAGGAAGTGTGCCGGAGTCTGATGAGAATATTTGTGCTGGTCAAATGGCGGTACTACACTTCCTTTAGGTTGGTGGGCCCGGAAACACTTTTTCCCATTGACTTACATTGGGAAAGAGTGGTCTGTAACTCGTTGGATAATTTTTTAAAAACTAAATAAACTACCCAGTATGAACGTTTGTATAGCCCTTATTAAAAACATTCGTTCCTCAAGTTGTAAAAATGTGCTAATTATTCTGAGAGTTATTTCCCTCGGCATTATGAACGCGCATCTAACCCACGGGGCCGTGCCGCCCGGCATGTTCATGTTACGTGTTCAGTACTACATGAGTTTCTCTTTACCCATGGATGCACAATAACAACGGACCATATCGCCTTACTGCCAGTCCCACAAGAGGCTCCAGGGGCCGGCGGGCTGGGCCCTGAAATCCCGGGGGCGGTCGTATGCTGCTTTCCCAGCAGCAGCTCAGTTACTGGGCGGTCTGTACTTCCGTCCCTTGGGTGGTTTTCACCTTAACCCAGGGGTACGGACCGCAGCTCCGGCCCCTAGCCTTCGGCTGGGTCTAATTGACAGTCGTCAGCGATCCGGCAGGGGGCCTATCTCCTGGTGGGCGTGCCCATGGGCGCCATCCCATCCCGCCAGGATGCATGTACGTTGTTGCTTAGACAACAGTCCCTTCTAGATAGTGGACGTTCTCACTCCACTCTGAATTTATGTGGCTGCCATTTCTGCCCGACATGTTCGGGTCGACGGCGCCACGCCCCTGCTGCCGGATGCCCTATCATCTCCTCCCTTCGAGCCCCTGGCCCAGGTGGGGCTTAGGTGGCTGCCCACGAAGGCAGCATTTCTGCTTGCCATAGCCTCAGGGAAGCGAGTCGGGGAGTTGCATGTCCTCTCCATAAACAATACATGCCCGAGGTGGGACTCTCAGGCGTTGCCCTTTGGGCAAATGTGGCATTCCCGCCCTGGGTCCTTCCACAAACCCACTTCAATCAGCCTGCCCAACTGGCACGCTTTGACATTCAGGAGTACGGCACGTCGAAGTTGCTGTGCCCTGGGGGTGCCCAAAGGGCGTATATCAAGGCTACTGCCTGTATACGGCAGGAGGAGCAACTCTTGATTTTGCCCTGGTGGCACTAAAGGAGGTTATGCCCTCTAACCAGTGGCTGCCCCACTGGGATGTCGATACCATCTCACAAGCTTACGGGGCCAGTGGCCGCCCCCTGCCATCAGGCTGAGATGCCACTCTACAAGGAGCATCTCAACATCTTGGGCTGCCCTGAGGGTGGTGCCCCTGGACACCATCTGCGCTGCGGCGTCCTGGGCGTCTTCTGGCACATTCTCCAGTTGTCATCAGGTCAATGTCGCCACTCCCCATTCTTTGGGCGTGGTCCTTTTGCCGAGCTCCGCTGTTTCCAGTGGTGAGCAAGGGCTTGGATTCTTCATGACATTGTTGGTATAAATCATCCAGTGCTTAAAGCACCGCCTCGGTCAGTAGGGACGAAATAGAACGATAGTTACGGCTGTAACTACGGTTCTATGAGTTCCGGATGACCGCCAGAGTTCCCTGTCATTCTTGTGTGCTCGCGAGAAGATTCTGGGAACAGATCCTCTGACGACACCGGCTGATATAGCCGGTGTCACGTGGGTCACAGGTGACTTTGTTGTTATTGGTACTCGAGCTGCGCATGCGCGCGATGGACATATCCAGTGCTTAAAGCACCATCTCTGGTGGTCATCCGGGACTCCGGTGTTTCCGGAACCGTAGTTACAGCTGTAACTATCGTTTCTCTTTACCCATGGATGCACAATAACAACGGACCATATCGCCTTACTGCCCACGGAGCTGTAATAATGGATATATTCCACATGTTTGCTGTAATTCATCATTTGTAAAATATTATACTACATGGGCTGTATGATGTAAATCTTGTAACGTAAATAAAGTTAATATTACCGACGTAGATTAACATTCCTGTCGCTTCTTATTGCACAATATACCATAAAAGAGTTGAACGTAGCTGTTTGCTATTAGGCCGACTATATATTAAGTCGTCATATTTATACATATATCAATACAGATATGTGTCAAAGCTCTAATCAAATTAACAGTTGTATTAATTAGAATTGTATATGTATATTGCCTGTGTTGTATATGTATACACACAAATGAACAACCTTGTGTTTTTTCAAAAGATTTACAAGTTGTATTGTAGTGTTTATTTTGTTGTTTTATTCTTATCCACATTTTGATTTCAGAGCACAGGACAGGAGAATGCTGGGCACAACATCCCGCTCAACAGTGAAGCTGGCAATGCTGAACAAAAACAGTTATAATATTTATTCCGCTGAAAAAGTGAAAGCTTTAGGAAAGTGTAATTAAAAATACATAAGCATTTCAGGCAGAAATTAGCATTTTATATAGAAATTCACAAATATAAGAAATGAAACCTAAAAGAGATGTTAACAAATGTATACCTCTGATGGCTGGCATAGTAGAACTAGGAGAACAAAATATTGACAAATGTTTAATACAATTTACATAGTTTAAGTAAGGAAAAGGTCTGCCTTATGGACAGAGTTAACATGGGATTTGTCCTTCAAATGTACAAATATCCGTGCAATGGAAATGTGACGTCAACTTATAATGCAAAGTCCCTGCCACCGACAGGACAAATTTGACCAACTGTACCTACATACATTCAACACTTGGGGATGCTCTATGCATGTGTCTGTGTCAACCCCGTGGATCATGTACATTACATCTGGGGTCCACGAAGCTGACACCCTGCTAACAGCAGTGATACCCGCATAAAAGCACTGATCTGAGGGTAAAATAATCATCATTCTGTATATAAATATGCTATGTCAATATCCTGGACATTTCCTTTTAAATGTGGGGTCCACGAAGCTGACACCCTGCTAACAGCAGTGACTCTGCTGCCCTTATGTTCTTGTACATTTCATGAGTCAAAAACAGCTTTCTGCACTGGAAATGATTTCTAACCATTATTACCGTTATGGAGGGGCTGCAGGAACAATTTACCCAGCTTTCACACACTCATTCCAGGGTAATAAAGCCATGGTCATCACCCTGGAGCTCTGCCTGGGACCGTGGGACCCTGTGCATCAGCCTGGAGCTCTGCCTGGGACCGTGGGACCCTGTGCATCAGCCTGGAGCTCTGCCTGGGACCGTGGGACCCTGTGCATCAGCCTGGAGCTCTGCCTGGGACCGTGGGACCCTGTGCATCAGCCTGGAGCTCTGCCTGGGACCGTGGGACCCTGCTTACAGCAGTGACTCTGCTGCCCTTATGTTCTTGTACATTTCATGAGTCAAAAACAGCCTTCTGCCCCGGAAATGATTTCTAACCATTATTACCGTTATGGAGGGGCTGCAGGAACACTTTACCCAGCTTTCACATACTCATTCCGGGGTAATAAAGCCATGTTCATCACCCTGGAGCTCTGCCTGGGACCGTGGGACCCTGTGCATCAGCCTGGAGCTCTGCCTGGGACCCTGCTTACAGCAGTGACTCTGCTGCCATTATGTTCTTGAGTCAAAAACAGCTTTCTGCCCTGGAAATGATTTCTAACCATTATTACCGTTATGGAGGGGCTGACTTTAAGGTTCCCAGGAGCACGAGGTTCTTGAGGGTGTGATCATCTGGGTTTAGTCCGTGGGGGAGTGCTTAAGTTCGGGTACACATCTTTGCCAGGCGCACCCACCCGTGGAAAGACGAAATATGACAAAACTAAAGTGTGAACCTCCGGCCCATGCCGTGAAGAAGGCCGAATATTGATGCTGGTGTGCGGACAGTAAAGCACCACAAAATCCACCACCTTTAAGTGTTACCAGGGCCATGAGAACATCCTACACAGGAGGGTGGGTGGTGCTCTGAATAAGGCCGAATATGGATGCCGATGGGCGGATGATAAAGCACCGCAAACTCCACCCCCCCTTTAAGGTTCCCGGGGTTCCCGGGGTCTCGCGGTGTGCAAGGTTATGGAAGTGTGCATGTCAGGGAGAGATGCTGGAGCTGCTTCGTCCGTCGTTTGGGGCTCTGTGAGCGGGTACAAATAGGTGGTTTTCCCGGTGTATTTCACGGATGTCTGACATAGCCTGTTTGCTCATGTCAGGGAGAGATGCTGGAGCTGATTAGTCTGTCGTTTGGGGCTCTGTGAGGGGCTACAAATAGGTGATTTTCCCGGTCTATTTCATGATTTTCGAAATTCTCGAAAAAACGGCTAAGTGCCAACGGAGGAGGGGCTCAAAAGAGCTCCCCCGTTTCAATTTACAATGGAGAGGGGATTCGAGACCTCCCTTCCTCCGTCAAATAAATCTATTCATGTTTTCCAAGCTACCATCTGCACGAAATCGGAAACCCAGTTTTTGACAGCACTTAGAAAAAAAACGGCTGTTTCACATCATGGAGGAATGCGTCCGCTACATGAGTGCTTTGGCTTGGATACAATTGTTGCCTGGAGGACCCCAATCATGGTTCTTACAAAACTTTAAGTTTTTTAACTGGTCTCTGGAGGAATGCAAGGACAGTTTGAGGGGATTCTACCTGTATTATGATGCACTATTTTCGGATACATTTGGCCCGGTTTCATGGTTCTTCCAAAAGTGACATTGTACTTTTCCTGACTGTGGAGGAATGTGAGGCGAGTTGTCAGGGGACTCTATCCGCCTTAAGAGACACTATTTTCGGATACATTTTATCCATTTTCACCCTTTTCTCTGGTTCTCCCAAAAGATAACTTAGAGACTTTTTCTGCCTCTGGAGGAATGTGAGGCGAGTTGTCAGGGGACTCTATCCGCCTTAAGAGACACTATTTTCGGATACATTTTATCCATTTTCACCCTTTTCTCTGGTTCTCCCAAAAGATAACTTAGAGACTTTTTCTGCCTTTGGAGGAATGTGAGGCGAGTTGTCAGGGGACTCTATCCGCCTTAAGAAACACTATTTTCGGATACATTTTATCCATTTTCACCCTTTTCTCTGGCTCTCCCAAAAGATAACTTAGAGACTTTTTCTGCCTCTGGAGGAATGCATGGTTAGTTGTCAGGGGACTGTACCTGCATTATGATGCAGTATTTTCGGATACATTTGGCCGGTTTTCATGGTTCTACAAAAAGATAGCATAGTATTTCCAGACTCTGGAGGAAAGTAAGGGAAGTTTGATGGAAACATTTGGCCGGTTTTCATGATTCTCCAAAAAAGACAACAGAGTTGTTATTTCCTGCCTCTGGAGAGGCCGAGAGATGACAGGGATCTTCCCGGTACCAAAATGCTCATGCATACAGATAGGATGTTGATGTGTTGTCCGATCTGTAAGAGTTCCTCCCGCGCCCTGAGCAAGCACCTGCAGAGGAACCATAGTGTGCGTCATTTAGTTGAAAGAAAAATTCTGCTGTTGTTGGCCAATGGACGTACAAACATTAGGCTCCATCCCTGCACCATTGCAAGATGTGAGTATAGCGGGACAAGGCTGGACCGGCATTTGGACAGAGACCATGTTGAGCTGTCCCGGGAGGAGATATATGTGGTCGTAAATAAACTAAAAATGACAGTGGCAACGAAGGAGCTTCATGCACTCCGACTGACAAACCCCACAGTAGCGGTGATTACCACTTGGGATGTGGACACTGAGGGTGATGAGGTCCTTTCACAACCTCCACCCTTGTCCCCAGTGATTGAATGTGACAACCCGGACTGTAAGGAATGGAGGATGGAGGCAAACACAATGAGGGCTCAGAGGGACAGATATGCTGCTGAGGTGAAATCCCTGCGCTGCAAGCTGCAGCAGAGGATAAAACATAAGCGACAGAGGAGGGACCAGAGGGCCGAGGACATGCATGGGTTTGATGAAGAGTATGGGGAGGAACAAGAGCGGGTGTTTCTAAAGAAACGACCCCGAACAGAGGCAACACCAACGAGGCAGTCCAAGTCCAAAGGTCCCTCCTTCAGCAAGTCCCCCATTCCCTCGTGCAGCTATTCCCCCATTCCCTCGTGCAGCTATTCCCCCATTCCCTCGTGCAGCAAGTTGCCATTGCCTCTCAGACACCTGTATCCAGCTTCTCAGAACCTGCATCCATAGATACCGAGGCCTCATCAACCTCCCCTCCCATAAATTCCCCCTGGTTCTGCGGCAGGGGCCGGGGGAATATAATGCGGGACATAACATTCCCACGCATCATGGGTAAGTGTGTTAGATAATGTCACAAATGCAGTTTCTGTAACACACAATGTGTTGTCATTAAAGTACTGTGTTATGTTTCACAGAGGAGTATCTGCAAGGCTACCGGGAGCATTATGAGGGCATCGACCCAACAGTGAGGCTCCAAGAAAACGCAGTCTCCAAAATAAGCAGAGTGAAATCGTTCCTAAGCTTCATGGCACACGGTTTCAAACGCCTGTCTGACTGGCTCTTTCTGAGGGATCTGAAGAGGATACGTGGACTGGCTTTTTCTGAGGGATCTGAAGAGGATACGTGGGTGAGTAACATCAAAAAACTGTCCATGATGTCAGCATCATTGTGTGTGTTCTCCACATTGACGCAATACGATGTACTGATGCGTTTTCCTTTGCCAACAGCTGGTCCCGGAGCCTGATACTGTCCAGCCTACAGGTCACGACCTCTGACTTCTATTTCAAAAATATATCACACTTTCTAAAATACATGGCAGCCACACCATGCAAGGGGAGCAGGCTCAACCAAAACGACATGATTGTAATCCAACGGGAACTTGCTGCCTGAGGAAGAAGGTGATTATCCACCAGATGCAGGTGAAGCGGGACAAGATGGAAGGTCTGCCGAGCCATAAAGACATCATGGCTTGTTTGACTGTGGCCAAAACTCGCATCCCTCAGCTCCTGAACGTGATGGCCAGCAATCCGACTACCACAACCCGGCTCTTGCTCTATGGGTACATGACCCTCCATTGGAGCTGCATTTATGGCCACCGTCCGGGGGTCTACTCCAACATGACCAACGCAGAGGTCCGAAAGTCGGAGACAACTGGCACTGACTTTGGCTACCTCATCCACGTGAGTGCTATTACAAAATGTGTTTATTCTGGCAGTGATAAACATGTTGTGCATGATTGATACTTGTATTGACGCTCTCTACCTCTGTCATAACAGGTAAGCAACCACAAGACGGCCAACGCGTTTGGTGAAGCGCAGCTGTACCTCACCATAGAAGAATTCGGATGGATGAAGAGGTGGCTGGAAATCAAGGGGACGCTGACCTGCACCCAGAACCGCTACTTCCTATACACAGCGGGGAAGAACCCGTCGAGGAACCTTGCCTACTTCCTGAGGTTGGCATGGGCTGATGTGGGACTAAAAGGTCCCATTAACTTCACCAACCTCCGCACAGTCAACGCAGATAATGCGAAGAGGTTTCAGGACATAGGCAACCGCCAAAGAGTGAGTGATTTCATGTGTCACAACACTGCAACTGCAGACAAATGTTATGCCAAGAATCCTTCTTTGAAGGAGGCTGCGGACATACGGCTGCTCTTCACAGAGTCACTGCAAGCAGCGGCAGCAGCATCATCATCGGGGAGTGAAGACAATTTGGGGGACATTGACAGTGACAGCTCTGGAGAGGAGCATAGCCCCACTCCCTACCAAGACTCCCCCGATGCTGAGACGTCAGACGAAGAATTCGACTTAAACTTCAACGCTTGGAGAGCGGCGAACAGGGAACAGTCAATGGCCGAACACAGTCCCTCAAACATGGGTGAAGAGAGGGTGCCAGACTCTGCACCAACTTCACCCGATACGGACAATGTTACCAGTGCACAAGCCAATGATCAACTTGTAAATATGGAATGTGTTGTTGTACTCAGTCCCCTTGTGCTGTATGAGTGAATAATGTTAAAGTGACAATGTCAATGTATATAATTCTGTAAATAAAGTTTATTTAAATTACTTTCTTGGTCCTATTTTTTAAAAACTATTACACCCTAGTTGAGTTGGTACTGGATAAATGGAGTGAACAAGTGGCAATAGTGAGCAGTGTGAGAGGGAAGGTAAAGCAATAAGCTGAAAATATGGGTGTTTTCCCCTTTAAGATCCCCAGGGGCATGAGGTTCTGGTGGTGTGCATGGAGGGGTTCAGTCCGAGTGAGGAGTGCTCAAGTGTTGGAGGATGTGTAAGGCAGAGGAGGGTAAAAAAAAAGTTAAAGTGTGAACCTCCAGCAGGGCAGCTGAAGAAGGCCGAATATTGATGCTGGTGGGCGGGCGGTTGAGCACTGCAAAATCCACCCCCTTTATGTATTACCAGGGGCATGATAACATCCTCCACAGGAGGGTGAGTGGGGCTGTGAATAAGGACGAATATGGATGCCGATGGGCGGACGATAAAGCACTGCAAACTCCCCCCCCTTTAAGGTTCCCAGGGGCACGAGGTTCTTGAGGGTGTGATCATCTGGGTTTAGTCCGTGGGGGAGTGCTTAAGTTCGGGGGCCCGGGGACCCAAGGTGCGCGAGGTTATGGAAGTGTGCATGTCAGGGAGAGATGCTGGAGCTGCTTCGTCCGTGGTTTGGGGCTCTTTGAGCGGGTACAAATAGGTGGTTTTCCCGGTGTATTCATGATGTCTGACATAGCCTGTTGCTCATGTCAGGGAGATGCTGGAGCCACTTTACCCGCCTTGTAAACCCTTCTTCCTGGGTAAAACAATCAATGTATTTCCGCCTGCTTTCCATCAGCACCTGACAGCCTGTTTGCTCATGTCAGGGAGAGATGCTGGAGCACTTTACCCGCCTTGTAAACCCTTCTTCCTGGGTAAAACAATCAATGTATTTCCGCCTGCTTTCCATCAGCACCTGACAGCCTGTTTGCTCATATCAGGTCGATATACTGGCGCTGCTTCGTCCGTGGTTTGGGGCTCTTTGAGCGGGTACAAATAGGTGGTTTTCCCGGTGTATTTCATGGATGTCTGACATAGCCTGTGATAGCCTCTATTTACAATACTTTTCCCCCCCTTTCAAACACGTATTCCTGGGTTGAAAAGTCAGGTGCTGCACCACCTGTGCTCTGGGTCTGTATTCACAACCCTTTTCCCGACATTTCAAACAGTTTTCCGCACGTTTTAAACACTTATTTGCAATGTCTATTTCATGGACACCACTCTATGTATTAATGTCCGTGATATGGACATGTTATTCTGTACACACCACGGACAATGATTACGCACATTTGATATCTCTGCGGGGAAAGCTCGTCAGTCTCTGGTTCTTTTTCCACGTGGAAGGCCCCTGCACTGGCTATCTATGTAGCACCCCAGCTTATTTTTATTTTGCTCTGGGGCCGAACTGCATGCCTGTACACTTGGAGTACCGCGACCTGTAGTTAATGTCCACACAGTGGACACACATATCCCTAAGGTATGTATGGGATAATGTGCAGCGACGCGGTCATAATGGGAAAAGAACACCGACAGGCTGATCAGGAGCCCGACGTGAAGCGGAGGGATCTAGATCGGCATGAAGGTGACCAATCAGAATCGAGTATTCAACTAAGCCATGTAATAAGTGTCAATAAATGTTCTTTAAACAAAATGAAGTCTCCTGATTTAACTGTCTGGACCATAGATTGTATATATAAATGGACGTAGGGTCCGTGACGTCACCCATAGGATTCTGCAGAGTTGCCGTGAAGCCCTAAGTAGGCGGAGTCGGCTACTAACGGCTCGATAGTGACGTCAGAGTCTAACTCCCGCCTTCTCCAAATAAGGGCAAAGAGGCGGAGCTGAGGCGGGACAGGGCGGGACCTGCTGCCAACGAGCGTGACGTTCCAGACCTAGCTCAGGCTAAGAAGCTAAGCTAACATGCTCTCAGTATTAAGCTAACAACCTATGCTAACAACACAGTCTATGCTAACAACCCAGCTTGCAGTCATCGCTCCTCCTGCACATTTCCTGCTGAAATACATGCATACCAAGTCACTGCGTGGCACTTTGGTTTTTGATAAAACAGTGTAGTTCCACTATATAAACGTTACATTCATAATCAAACGAGACAATCTGCAAGATAATTAGCTATTTGGTATTATTCTTAATGCTTGTCATTCACACATTAATAAAATAAAATAAGTACCGATACATAGCAGAATAATTGTGGCGGTATTCAGCTTAATAAACCTTGCTCAACATCATTTATTTAGCCAATACTACAGTGGGCTACAGGCGAACCAAGTCCGCGTTTCGATGCATTCCTTGATCTCCAGTTATAACGCCGGACTCCGCCACTGGCCGAAGCTAACGGAGCCCCAGGGGGCTAGCTACGGCCGCCGGGACCTATGGCCGGGACGCGCTAGCGAGCTAGCCCCCTGCAGCCCCGTTAGCTTCGGCGGCGTGGACTCCGGCGGCCCCACTGGGATAATTGGGTCCCCTTTTCACATTTGCTCCCGTTTAGCATTATGGGCGTCATAGCCATATAGTATAAAAGTCTTACCCAAGGCTGAATCATAAACTAAACTGTATATATGTATAAAGGGTTACGTCCTTAGCTGACTAATAAGCTACATAACAAGCTAAGCTAACAAGCACACAAACACCTGCTAACGGGGTTAACATGTATAATATTATCATTTTACTCACCGAAAAAAGCTGAAAGTAGACTTCTTGGAAGTTCTGTTAGTACATTCAAGCGCACAGCTCGATTATCGATTAACGATTATCTGGTATTTGTAACAATATTCCCTAACAGGCACGATCACCACGAACACAGCTAAAGGGTCAAGTACAGTAACTACAACTAACTAACGTTGTAGCCTCTATGGTTGTAGCCTAGCAGAGTGGACAAGTTGCTGTTAGCTGACAGTGAGGCACGTATCTGTCAATCAACGTGACCACGCCCTAATGTGTGCACAAACTTTAAGACCTAATATAAATAAAAGGGTTGCGCTAGAAAACAATTCACTCACAGATCCATAATCATGAAGGTGGAATCTAACTATATCGATAATAAAAATGTATGGAGCCAGGGGTAGAAACATGTTTTTTTCTGCTGCAAAGTTGGGCATTTTAACATGGGGGTCTATGGAAATTGCTCCTTTCTGCAGCCATCGCCTATCGGCCAATATATGAACTGCAGTGTGTGGCACTTCCGTATTGGCTTCACGGCTCTACCCCACAGTTTGCCGCTTGGTCTGGACCCCATCCTCAACTTTTTTCAAACCATAACATGCCTTCAGAGGGCTTTCCTGTTGATAATGTTTGGTGGATTTTTTAATAGAATAATTGTAATCAATATTATATTACCTTTTATTACATGGCTTAGTTGAAATACTCGATTCTGATTGGTCAATTCAGAACACGTGACACGTTGTTAATACCGAACAGACAGACCGCTGTCAAGGACTTATTGACCGTTGTTAAGGACGCTCACATCTGCACAAACAACAAGTCCGTTCGATTTAACTGTATACAGTTTGGCCGAAAACTGACAAAAGCGACAAGAAAACAGCGGAGAAGTAACGGGCAGAAACCCTCCTTTTTACGCAGTGGTTCAGACATAGACATCAAACGGCGACACATATTCAGTGTGCAGTTCCTTTGGCATTAGGAATTCAATTAGGAATTCAATAATAAATTGTGCTACTTTTAAAGCAAGCAGCGATGTTTTCAAATCGTATAACGTATAAGCGTCTTTGGGTTCAAGAAAAGCGCTATAGAAATAAAATATATTATTATTATTATTATAACACATAGGTTTGAGCAAGCTATCTGATTGGTCAATAGGCATGTTTGATTCCACGATCAAACAACAAAAAGGGGTGTTGTAGTGTGTGATATTGGTATTTATGGGAACATTTTACACCTTTCCTTCAAGTATTATACGTTTTAGTTACTTGTGGGCTACTTAACATGAATAATCACAGTTACTATCCTTTTACTCCATCACATTTCAAA
The DNA here is from genome assembly GCA_902827135.1 of Harpagifer antarcticus. NCBI lineage: Eukaryota > Metazoa > Chordata > Actinopteri > Perciformes > Harpagiferidae > Harpagifer > Harpagifer antarcticus. The sequence continues at coordinate 594,123 of CADEHL010001013.1, forward strand.
AGGAAATAGGCTATTGTTATTTTAACTCCACCACAGTAATCCATCATCAGCTTTACTTTTTAGATAGGATTTAACTCACAATTGATCATAACAGGCTTCAACATATACATTTTTACTAAAAGACTCCGAGGGTTTAGATAGTTAACTTTAGTCTAAGTTATCTCAGTGGGTCTCAAACGGTTTGGTCACAAATGTTAGAACGGGGTACAAAAATACTGGACTCAATTGCAACGGCTCAGATTTTAATGAAAAAATAAAACAAAGTTTTAACAAAAAATCACTCAAGCGAGGACAAAACAAAACTTCTCGATTTCAAACAAACAAAAACTCTTCTCTCTGGTTTTAACGCTGGGTCTCTGGACATGGAAGCACACTGAAACAAGACGAACTGGCACAAGACAAAGGGAGACAAGGACTATTTATACATGAGGGAATAGGGACCAGGTGGAAACAATCAGGGGCGGGGCAGACGCTGACGATGACGGAAAACACCCAAAGTGAGGAATTAACAGGGCCTGAAAGGAAAGACAAGAGGTAAGTACAAAATAAAACAGGAAATGGAAAAACGAGACAGACATAAAACAAACACGACTAACACAATTGACGAGACACCACAGTACCCCCCCCTCTAGGGACTTCTCCGGAAGTCCCAGACCCTCCTGGATGATCCTGATAAAAGTCAGTGATCAAACTCCGATCTACAATGAAGCTTGCAGGGACCCATTGTCTTTCTTCGGGACCGTAACCAACCCAGTCCACGAGGAATTGTTTCCCTCGACCACGGTTACGGACTCCAAGCAGTTTCTTAACAGTGTAGACAGGACCACCATCAACCATCCGGGGAGGCGGTGGGGGCTTAGAGGCGGGCACCAGAGGACTCTCTCTTACAGGCTTGACCTTCCCCACATGAAACGTCGGATGGACTTTGAGCGCCCTGGGTAGACGCAAGCGCACAGACACTGGGTTAATCACCTTAGACACCTGGAAAGGACCCACGAACCTTGGGGCTAGCTTTCTGGACATGACATGAAGGGGTAAGTCTTTGGTAGCCAGCCAAACGCTTTGTCCAGGCCTATAGGATGGAGCAGGTCTGCGATGCCGATCCACCACCTTCTTCATCTGGCTGGCACTGCGCAGGAGAGCACGACGAGCACCTGCCCAGATCCGGCGGCACCGACGGACCATGGCATGTGCCGACGGGACCGTGACCTCACCTTCATTGGCAGGGAACAAGGGTGGCTGATAACCATAAACACACTGGAAAGGAGTAAGTCTAGTAGCTGCGGTGGGCAGTGTGTTGTGAGCATACTCGACCCACACCAAGTGCTTGCTCCACGAGGCCTGGTTCTGGGAAACGAGACACCGCAAACAGGTCTCCAGCTCCTGGTTGATCCGCTCTGATTGGCCATTGGACTGCGAGTGGTAACCCGAAGACAAGCTGACGGTGGCACCCAGGAGATGGCAGAACTCCTTCCAAAAACCTGAGATGAACTGGGGGCCTCGGTCCGATACGATATCCCTGGGAAAACCATGAATGCGGAAAACTTCACGTAACATGACCTCTTCCATTTCTTTGGCAGAGGGGAGCTTGGGTAATGCAATGAAATGTGCCATCTTACTGAATCTGTCCACCACCGTCAGGACGGTGGTGTTTCCCTCGGAAACGGGTAATCCAGTGACGAAGTCCATGGAGAGGTGTGACCATGGACGATGTGGAACAGGAAGAGGCTGCAGCAGACCCATCTGAGCTTGTTTGGAGGTCTTGTTTCTGGCACAAACGGTGCAGGCTGCCACATACTCTGCCACCTGTTTCTCCATAGCCGGCCACCAGAAACGTTGCTTTATCATAAAGATTGTGCGTTTAACCCCCGGATGACAGGTGAGCAAAGACGTGTGAGCCCAGTGAATTACCTGTGAGCGAACCGAAACAGGTACAAACAACCTATTTTGCGGGCAACCACTAGGAGCCGGGCTCTCACCATGTGCTTGCTTCACCACAGATTCTATTTGCCATGAAACTGCCCCAACCACACAATGAAGTGGAAGGATGCTTTCAGGTTTTTTGGCAGCAGGTTCAGGCTCGTACATGCGTGACAAAGCATCTGGTTTCACATTTTGAGAGCCTGGTCTGTATGACAAGGTGAAGTTAAAGCGACTAAAAAACAATGACCATCTAGCCTGGCGTGGGTTTAGTCTTTTGGATTTTCTAATGAATTCCAGGTTCTTGTGATCAGTCCATACTATAAATGGTTGTTCCGCCCCCTCTAACCAATGACGCCAGTCTTCTAAGGCTATCTTTACTGCCAAAAGTTCCTTGTTCCCCACATCGTAATTCCTCTCTGCGTCTGTCAACTTCCGTGACAAGAAAGCACAAGGATTGACACGAGGGACTCATAAGAACTCAGATGCACGATTCCGTTGACTTCAAAAAGTATCTTTTATTAATAAAAGATGAGTGAAAAACAATGATCGCTAGGATCTACTAGTTTTGCTGAACCGTTTACAATGCTTACAGACATGGCTTGACGTGGAGACAAGACGAACCGACAAAGGACAACAGGGGGACTGGGCTACTTATACACAACACTTAATGGGGCACAGGTGAAAACAATCAAGAGCAGGTGATCCCAATCAAGCTGGCAGGTGACCACATCAACAGTAAGTGATAACACCTGAAACGAGAGGACAGATTAAACACCAACATAACATGCAAGACCACCAGAATAAACACAAAAACAATAAACTCACAGATTCTAACGTTGAAACCTTACAGTACCCCCCCTCTTACGGACGGCTCCAGACGTCCCTGGAAGCTGAGACCGACCTCTATCGAAGTCTGATATAAGGGTCTTGTCTACAATAAAGCTGCCTGGGATCCAACACCTCTCCTCTAATCCATACCCTACCCAGTCGACCAGGAACTGTCTACCTCTGCCCCTCTTCCTTTCCGACAGTATTTTGTCCACTGTGTACACTTGACCCCCGTCGACAACCCGGGGAGGTGGAGGGGACGTGGAGGCAGGAACCAGTCTGCTTTCTTTGGCTGGTTTTAGCTTGCTGACATGGAACGTGGGGTGGACCTTGATGGATTTTGGAAGACATAAACGGACAGCAACAGGGTTAATAACTTTGGCTATGGGAAAAGGACCAACGAACCGGGGAGCCAGCTTCCTGGAGGCGACATGGAGAGGAAGATCCTTGGTGGATAGCCACACTCGTTGTCCGGCCTGGTACTTGGGGGCTGGACGTCGTTTCCGGTCGGCCAATGCCTTCATGCGAACAGCACTCCTCTGCAGCATATGGCGAACTCCCGCCCAGACCCGACGGCAGCGTCGAACCAGAGCATGGGCTGATGGTACCGTGACCTCCTTCTCGAGCTCCGGAAACAAAGGAGGTTGGTACCCATGGACACATTGAAACGGGGAGATACCAGTGGCTGATGTGGGTAAGGTGTTGTGTGCATACTCCACCCAAATCAGACTCTTACTCCAGGTGGTGGGTTTCTCGGACGCTAGGCATCTCAAACAGGTCTCCAAATCCTGATTCATCCTCTCTGCTTGTCCATTTGACTGTGGGTGGTATCCGGAGGTCAGACTAACAGTGGCTTGGATTAGGCGACAAAACTCCTTCCAAAAGCGTGATACGAACTGTGGGCCTCGGTCTGAAACGACATCACTAGGAAAACCATGGATCCTGAACACATGGGACAACATGGCCTCTGCTGTTTCCTTGGCGTTAGGTAACTTGGGCATGGCGACAAAGTGTGCCATTTTGGAAAAACGATCAACCACAGTGAGTATGGTGGTATTACCTGCCGATGTTGGTAATCCTGTCACGAAATCCAATGCGATGTGAGACCATGGTCTGTTGGGAATGGGCAGAGGTTGGAGAAGACCTGCCGCAGCTTGCCGAGAAGTTTTGTTCCTGGCGCACACAGGACACGCTGCTACATATTCCGCAACATCCTTCCACATCCCCGGCCACCAGAATCTGTGTCTCACCATGAAAAGGGTCCTTTTGTTTCCAGGATGACAGGTAAGTACCGACGTATGGGCCCAATGAACAACTTGCCCTCGAAGTTGCTCTGGCACAAACAAGCGATTCTGAGGACACCCTCTTGGGACAGGATTCCCAACGTTAGCCTGTTTGACCTTGGCTTCAATGGGCCAGGTCACACTCCCTATCACTCGGTCTGGCCGCAGAATGGGATCAGGACTCTTGGGGACTGGCTCAGGATCATACATTCTGGAGAGTGCATCAGGCTTTCCATTCTGTGAACCAGGTCGATATGACAGAGTGAACCTAAATCGGTTGAAGAACAATGACCATCTGGCCTGCCTAGAGTTCAGACGTTTAACCTTCCTGATGTATTGCAGGTTTTTATGATCCGTCCAGACCAGGAAATCCTGCTCCGCTCCCTCCAGCCAGTGCCGCCACTCCTCCAAAGCAATCTTCACCGCCAACAGTTCCCGATTTCCCACGTCGTAATTCCTCTCAGCAGACGATAGTTTACGGGAGAGGTAGGCACACGGATGAAGCTTGTTGTCCCCTGCTGACCTCTGGGACAGTATAGCTCCAACGCCGTCGTTGGAGGCATCCACTTCCACCACAAACTGTCGGTGGCGATCAGGTACAGTCAGGATGGGAGCTGTGGTGAACCTCCTCTTCAGTTCCAGGAAAGATTTCTCTGCCTGTGGATTCCACACAAACTGAACATGGGGAGAGGTAAGGGCATGGAGAGGAGAGGCAATAGCACTGAAATTGCGTATGAACCGTCTGTAAAAGTTAGCAAACCCCAAGAATTGCTGAACTTTCTTTCTCGAGTCTGGCGTGGGCCAGTTCTCCACGTCACTGACCTTAGCTGGGTCCATTTCCACCTTGTTAGGGGAAATCACAAAGCCCAAAAATGCCACAGTGTTCACATGAAACTCGCATTTTTCGGCTTTCACAAACAAATGGTTAGCCAGGAGTCTCTGAAGAACAAGGTGAACATGGTTAACATGAGTATTCTCATCTGGAGAAAAGATGAGAATATCATCGAGATACACAAAACAGAAAACATTCAGGAAATCTCTTAACACATCATTAATGAGGGCTTGGAAAACAGCAGGTGCATTACAAAGTCCAAAAGGCATCACCAAATATTCATAATGTCCCGTAGGTGTATTGAAACCTGTTTTCCACTCATCCCCCTCCCGGATGCGCACAAGGTGATATGCATTCCTTAGGTCCAGCTTGGTAAATACCTTGGCTCCCTGTAACAGTTCGAATGCCGTGGAGATGAGTGGAAGGGGATATCTGTTCTTAACTGTGATCTGATTAAGTGGACTGTAATCAATACAGGGCCTTAATGAACCGTCCTTTTTCCCTACAAAAAAGAAACCTGCTGCTGCTGGGGATGATGATGGCCGAATCAAGCCAGCTTTGAGTGATGATCCGATATACTCTTCCATGGCCTTCCTTTCCGGACCAGAAAGAGAATACAACCGTCCTTTGGGGATAGTAGAGCCCGAGAGAAGGTCTATAGGGCAATCATACGGTCTATGGGGAGGCAAGGAAGTAGCTCGTGTCTTGTTAAACACCTCCTTAATGTCAAGGTAACACTCTGGCACTTTGGATAAGTCCGGAAAGTCAGATGGTTTATCAGACGTGACACTGTCCCTATCTGACGCCTGTTTAAAGCTCCCAGATCTGTGTGGTCTACTCGAACCTGTATGAGAGGCTAAACAAGAACGAGAGCACTCACTCCCCCACCCCTTAACCTTTCCTGTAAACCAGTCCATGTGAGGGTTATGTTTAACAAGCCAAGGGTAACCCAAAATGAGCGGCTGTTGAGCTGAGTTAAATAAATGAAAGCTAATATGTTCATGGTGCTCCTGGTCTATGACAATTTCTATGGGTTCCGTGCGATGAGTAACTGTACATAAAAGGCGGCCATCCAACGCACTAGCTTCTAATGGCTGATCTAAGAGGACAATGTTTAAGTTCAACTCTTTAGCCAGCTCCCAGTCCAACAAGCTCTCATCAGCCCCAGAGTCAATTAATGCATCCTGAGTTACAGTTTTATCCTTCAGTTTTATTTGTACCTGAGTCAGTCTTCTCGAAGAAGGGTCGAAAGAAGTCATTCGGCTCACCAGCGTCCCCCTTCCCACTGATGAGCCTGATCCTTTAGCTGGACAGGCTGCCAGAACATGACCCTGCTGGCCGCAGTAGAAACACCTCCGCTCCCGTAGGCGGCGCTGTCGCTCCTCCGGGGTGAGTTTGGCTCTTCCGAGCTGCATCGGTTCCTCCGCGGCGCTAGGGGGCGATGGTCGCTCTGGAGACGAAGTCCGGGTATTTCTCCGCCAGCCGTAGTGCTCCTTCTGTAATCCCCGTCCGAAGAGTGTAGCGGAAGCTGCTTCCTCCTCCCTCTCCCGTCGTCTCTCAGCTAGACGTTGGTCAACCCGGATAGCCATGGCAATGAGTGAGTCCAACTCTACAGGCAACTCTAACGGAGCTAACTGATCCTTTATGGGATCCGCTAATCCATGCAGAAACGCATCAAAAAGAGCCGCGGAATTCCATCCGCTCTCCGCTGCCAGGGTCCGGAATTCGATAGCGTAATCCGCCACCCTCCTCTGCCGTTGCCTGATGTTTACCAGGGCTCTCGCTGACTCTCTCCCAGGTGCTGTCTGGTCAAAAATGTTCTTCATTGAGTCCATAAAACATTTTACCGACTGGCAAACAGGCGAGTCCCGGGCCCATTCCGCTGTTGCCCAGGCTCCTGCCCTTCCCGTCAAGTGAGATATTATGAAAGCTACCTTAGCTTGATCGGTGGGAAATGCTGCGGGCTGATGTTTGAAGTGGAGGTCGCACTGAATCAGGAACGGACGACAGTTTCCTGAATTCCCGGAGAACTTCTCCGGTGAAGCGAGGCGGAGTGAAGACGATGACATGGATACTTGCACGGGGATCAACGGAGGGGCAAACCCGGCCTCTGCGGGACCGGAAAACTCTGCAGCAGGATTAGCAGGACGTCCCTCGAGGTGCGTAAGTATGTCCCGCATTTTCTCTGCCAGGTGATTTACTTCTGTTGTCACTGTTACCTGGAAGTTGTGCTGACGGGCATTTACGTCTTGAACCCCTTGTATCATTGTTGTCAGCTGCTCCTCCTGCTGACGCAAGCGTGTTCCTTGCACTTGCAAAGCCGTCTTGAACACGGTGGAATCGGCTGAGTCCATCTTGTTAGGTCGGTTCGTTCTGACACGAGGGACTCATAAGAACTCAGATGCACGATTCCGTTGACTTCAAAAAGTATCTTTTATTAATAAAAGATGAGTGAAAAACAATGATCGCTAGGATCTACTAGTTTTGCTGAACCGTTTACAATGCTTACAGACATGGCTTGACGTGGAGACAAGACGAACCGACAAAGGACAACAGGGGGACTGGGCTACTTATACACAACACTTAATGGGGCACAGGTGAAAACAATCAAGAGCAGGTGATCCCAATCAAGCTGGCAGGTGACCACATCAACAGTAAGTGATAACACCTGAAACGAGAGGACAGATTAAACACCAACATAACATGCAAGACCACCAGAATAAACACAAAAACAATAAACTCACAGATTCTAACGTTGAAACCTTACAAGGATGGAGCTTGTTGTCCTGAGCAGACCTTTGGGAGAGCACCGCTCCGACGCCTTCGTTCGAGGCATCCACCTCCACAATGAATTGTCTCTGCGGGTCAGGCACTGTGAGGATTGGAGCGGTTGTGAACAACGTCTTAAGTCTTTGAAAGGCTTTCTCCGCCTCAGTGTTCCACTTAAAAACAACATGAGAAGAGGTTAGTGCATGTAATGGCGCCGCAATAGTGCTAAAGTTTCTTATGAACCTTCTGTAGAAATTGGCAAAGCCTAAGAATTGTTGGATCTGTTTCCTGTTTGTGGGAGTTGGCCAATCTTCCACAGCACTAACCTTTACTGGATCCATCTGAACATGGTTAGCGGTGACGATATAACCCAGGAAGGAGACCGTCTTGACATGAAACTCACATTTCTCAGCTTTGCAGTACAGTTGATTCTCCAACAGTTTCTGGAGTACTTGGCGGACATGTTGAATGTGAGTTTCCTCATCCGGTGAGAAAATTAAGATGTCGTCAAGGTAGACGAAGACAAACTTGTTGAGAAAGTTCCTCAACACATCATTGATCATACCCTGAAAAACACCTGGAGCATTGCATAAACCAAAAGGCATAACAAGATATTCGTAGTGGCCACTCGGAGTGTTGAACCCTGTTTTCCACTCATCCCCCTCCCGAATTCTGACGAGATGATAGGCGTTTCTGAGGTCCAGTTTGGTGAATACTTGGGCATCCTGCAACAGTTCAAACGCTGTAGACATTAGTGGAAGGGGGTATTTATTCTTGACAGTTATTCCATTGAGTGGACTATAGTCTATGCATGGGCGGAGGGAACCATCTTTCTTGCCCACAAAGAAAAAGCCTGCAGCCGCAGGTGATGACGATGGTCTGATGAGTCCAGACTTAAGGGAAGAGTCAATATACGTCTTCATGGCCCCTCTTTCTGGTGCAGAGATGGAGTAAAGCCGACCTCTAGGGATCGGAGCTCCAGGCAAAAGGTCAATAGGGCAGTCATAAGGTCGATGATGTGGTAGCGAAGTAGCCTTAGTCTTGTCAAAAACCTCTTTTAAGTCCAGATAACATGCAGGCACTCTGGACAGGTCAGCATACTCTGATTGATGTCAGTGGTAACTCTATTGGGGATGTCTGTCTGATTAACAGACTGTCTGGAGTTCCCAGGGGACGCTAAGCAGGTTACTTTGCAATCAGAGCCCCAGTTCATAATGTTTCCCGACCGCCAGTCAATATTCGGATTGTGCCTGAGGAGCCATGGAAGTCCCAAAACTATAGGGTGAAGTGCAGAGTCAAATAAGTGGAATCTTAATGTTTCTGTGTGAATGTCATCTATGGTTACTTGAACGGGTTCAGTTATATGGGTTACTCTGAATAACAGCTTGCCATCTAAGGCACTGGCATCTACAGGAGAAGTCAAAGGAACAGTAGTAATGCCCAGTCTTTTAACAAGACCCCAGTCCATCAGACTTTCGTCCGCCCCTGAATCCACTAGTACCCCCTGAGTCATGGTGTGGTCACGTAACTGTAATTTTACCTTGGTCAATGAACGTGGAGGAAAGTCAGCTGCAGAAAATCGGCTCACCAGCGCCCTCCGTCGCACCGATGAGCCTGTCCGTTTAACGGGCAGGAAGATGCAGCATGGCCATGTTGTCCACAGTAGAAGCAGCATCCTTCACGGAAACGGCGCTGTCGCTCCTCTGCCGTGATCCTGGCTCCGCCCAGCTGCATTGGTTCCTCGGATGATGTTGTCAGAGGTGTATTGTTTATCCATGGGCATTGTGGGGCAGATGGGCGCACGCTGGTCCTTAACCTTTCACTGTTCCTTTCATTAAGTCTAATATCAATGCGGGTAGACATTGAAATGATAGAGTTAAGATCTGTTGGTAGCTCCAGGGGTGCCAATTGATCCTTAATAGAATCCTTTAATCCATTCATAAAGGCGTCAATAAGGGCTGGGGTGTTCCACCCGCTATCTGCTGCTAAAGTGCGAAATTGTATCGCATAATCTGCCACTCTTCTGGGTCCCTGTTTAATCTGCATTAACAATCGGCTGGCCTCTCTGGCTGGTGAAGAGTGATCAAAAACATGCCTTAGAGTCTCTGAGAACATGTTCACTGACTGGCTCACTGGAGAATTAGAGGACCATTCGGCCGTAGCCCAGGCAGCAGCTCGCCCGGTTAAATGGGACAGCATAAAGGCTACTCTAGCTTGGTCTGAGATAAAGGCTGAGGGATTATGGGTGAAATGCAGTTCACACTGTACCAGAAAGGGGCGACAGTCCCCAGAGTCCCCGGAAAACTTTTCTGGAGATGCAAGATGAAGCGACGTTCCAGAAGAGGGAATGTGGTCTGCAGCAGCACCAGCGGATGCAACGGATGGGCTTGGCATAGTAGGAGACCGTGTAGATGATCCAGCCTCGAGCTGGGCAAGAGCTCTGTGCACTTGAACCGTCAGGTGATTAACTTGATTCGTTACAGCCTCCTGGAATTCTGCTTGGCGATCAGTGAGGTTACCAACTCCTCTGTTAATGGAGACCAGCTGTGCAGCATGGTGAGCAAGCTCTGCTCTCTGTTCTTCGACATCCACTTTAATCTTTTCTGAGTCGGCTAAGTCCATGTTGGCCAGTTCGTTCTGTTAGAACGGGGTACAAAAATACTGGACTCAATTGCAACGGCTCAGATTTTAATGAAAAAATAAAACAAAGTTTTAACAAAAAATCACTCAAGCGAGGACAAAACAAAACTTCTCGATTTCAAACAAACAAAAACTCTTCTCTCTGGTTTTAACGCTGGGTCTCTGGACATGGAAGCACACTGAAACAAGACGAACTGGCACAAGACAAAGGGAGACAAGGACTATTTATACATGAGGGAATAGGGACCAGGTGGAAACAATCAGGGGCGGGGCAGACGCTGACGATGACGGAAAAACACCCAAAGTGAGGAATTAACAGGGCCTGAAAGGAAAGACAAGAGGTAAGTACAAAATAAAACAGGAAATGGGAAAACGAGACAGACATAAAACAAACACGACTAACACAATTGACGAGACACCACAACAAATTATTCAAAAGATTGCGGCACACCTTCATATGATCATTATAGTTGTAAAAAAAAACAAGAGAATAAAGGAAAAATAGTTGTGAAATCTACTATATGGCAGTAAAACAAGAATAGAGTTTGAAAGGGGAGTGATTTGTAAAATATCCAAAAAGAAAAAGAAAATCTGTTTACAGTTCTGTTTCATATGGGTGTTCCTGCCTGGAACACCACCATAGTGCCTTGAGTAAGGCACTTAGCCCTTAGTTACTCCAGGGAGAATGTCCCTGTAATTGGTAATTGTAAGTCGCTTTGGATAAAAGCGTCAGCTAAAATGTAATGTAATGTGTTGATATATTACCAAGTGGTTTCATGTACAACCCACACAAGTATCATGCTAAATGAAACTCTGATGCTTGGATATCACTAGATCCTGATGTCAGCGTAATATAAAAGTACATAACGATTGATGTGTAACTTAGCATAATTTACTAGCTAGCCGCTAGCTGCTAACTGCCGCCTTGTTAATATAAATCCAGTACCATGCTGTCATGAACGCGTGGTGCTGTTACGTGTACGCAAATTCACGTGCTTAATGTGAACGAGCCTTTTGGGCGGCTTGGTTAAAGTTGTGCATGCTCTATGAGTGCACATACGGGTACTTCTCAGGCATGCCGGGTAATCTGTGACATTTCGCTCTCTCAAAAATTGGGCCATTTTGTCATCATGCGCCATTGAGCAACTCTCATAGGAATGAATGAGGCCCCGCCTCCGACGCTGTATCCAGTTCTTAATATACATCCATGATTTTGTCATCATGTGCCATAGAGAACCGCAGTGACGCGTCCTAAAAGCCGGAAGTAAACTCCTTCCGGTTCCTTCGTCAAAAACACAATGCAATTTCTCCATAGGAATTTGGAAAATAGCTCGAAATAAGGTCTGTGGTTGACACACATTTAAGAGACAGATCACGTTTTGTTCAGCCAGACAATATCCACATGTCTATCCTACTTTTATAATTTTCAAAGCATAAATCTAGTCGCAAGAAGCAAAATGCTAACGTTATGCTATAAAGGAACTACAGCAGGGTCGCTGCTTCAACGTCACGCCAACTTAAGATCCATATTCAAACATTCAGATTGTAAATGGTACAAGTTGAAGTGTTTGTTTGAACAGTTTTCAGGAGGCAGGTACTTGCTTTCAAGCAGAACAGGGCAAACAAACTTAGCGGGAGTGTTTTACAGTACGTGTTCAGTGTAATGACGTAAAACGGCCTGGACAACTTCTGTAGTCCTATTCAGCCACTTGTTAACAACCATCGTTTTTCAGACACGTAAACTCTTCAGAAATCACCAGCGGGGTCACTGCTGATGTATTTAATGTCGTAGAACAAAACGTGATCTGTCGATTGTGGGAATTAATGTAAAGTATTGTACAGAAAGTTTAATACAGCGTATTTCTGGTATATTCATTTTTAATGTCATCTAATATATGTGTATTAAAACTTGGATGGACAATTCAAGTTTTTCCTCTTAATCATAGAGAGGTTTTTTATATTGATGTTCCTATAATGAAGTCCCATTTTTAGTAGAAGTACATTTAGCGCAAATGGTCTTTTCTTCCACTTGACTTGTTAATAATCAGGACGTGGTTTTTTTGGCTATTTTGTGAGTAGGTAAGGATACAGGGCAATCTGTGATCTCTGCGTTAAGTAAAATAATTACCCATTGATAAGTATGTTTCAGAGAGTCATTTTGGGCTTTCAAGGGCAGAACTCAGTAGATTGTCTGTAAGAGTTTTTATCATAATCTGGACGCTTAAATTAATGAGAGAAATGTATGTGCGTTCATTTCAAGACTCCTAAAGAGCAGGAGACGAGTGGGTCACACACAATTAGAGAGACAATGGTCCTTCTGATTCTGGGTGTGCTGACTTCGGAGTGAAAGGGAAGTTCAGAGATGGCCTTAGGGTATAGGAACAGTTAAGCTTTGTTGGTTAGCTGGTCCTGAGGAGGTCATGAGATGATGACTGGTAAACCTCAACAAATATGGCTTTCTTAGAGAAAGACATGTGACATTGGTGTGGTGAGCTGGAAGATAAGAGGTGTGTGCGTCAAACATGCATAGGGAGGATGTGAAATTATATGACTCCAAAGCATGACTGTGGGACTGCCTGAGGGTACACACACACACACACACACACACACACACACACACACACACACACACACACACACTGTAAGGAGATGGAATCAACAAACTGCTGACTCATTGCCTAGGCAAATCGGCCAAAACTCCTCCCCGCTTATGTGTATAAATACTGTAACATTATTATGCTCAAGGCTCTCTTCCTGATTGGCCGTCGTGGTACGTATGTCACCGGGGTAGGAATTGAGCCCGGAGTAAAGCTAGGGGTGTAACGGTATCCGTATTCGTCCCGTACCGTCACGGTTCGGACGTCACGGTTCGGCACATGCAGTCACACGGCGAATACGCCTTTTTTTACGAGTGGGAAAAAAGTCTGTCACTCAGGGCAGTATTACACTATATATAATCCAGGGGGCGGTATTGCGCCTAAAAGCCAGCTGCCCGTAAATAACAAATGAAGAACAAGAACAAAACGAACACAATACATGAAGAAGAGAAGTTAGTAGCTACGGCGAGTTCACACAACACACAGGAGCTAGAAGACCACCTGCTTCTTTTAAATCAGGTGTGTGGGAACATTTCGGGTTCCCTGTGGACTACAACAATGATGGGGTGCGAGTTGTGGATCGGACGAGGACGGTGTGTTGGCGTTGTTCGACAGCGGTGCGGTATGCTAGTGGTAACTGTTAGAGATTAAAAGGGATTGACGCTCCGCGTTTCAAATCTCTCCGCGTCCGTATGGAGCTGTTATATGGAAGGAATCCAGATGCCAACAAGTAAACAATAATCTACTTTAATGGTAATATAACAATGCATACACAATCAGTACAGAGCACACTGCAACAGTACTCCGGGCTCAATTCCTACCACCGACTGACAGCCAGTCAGGAAGAGAGCCCTGAGCATAAAAACTTTACAGTATTTATACACATAAGCTGGGAGGAGTCTTTGGCCGGTTGCCTAGGCAATGAGTCAGCAGTTTGTTGATTCCATCTCCTTACAGTGTGTGTGTGTGTGTGTGTGTGTGTGTGTGTCCCCTCAGGCAGTCCCGTCATATAATTCCACAGACAGAGAACTCTTTAACAGAACGCACACACACATTTCCCTAAAACATCTTTAACACACACATCTGTTTAAACCAATTATTCCAAAATGTGGCGGCAATTTAGTACTTATAACATGAAAAACAGATAGAAATCAATAAAACACAAACACCCAGTTTGAGCAGTAATTATACCCAGCCACCACAATAAACACACACATCCTCCCTATGCATGTTTGACGCACACACCTCTTATCCTCCAGCTCACCACCCCAGTGTCACATGTCTTTCTCTAAGAAAGCCATATTTGTTGAGGTTTACCAGTCATCATCTCATGACATCCTCAGGACCAGCTAACCAACTAAGCTTAACTGTTCCTATACCCTAAGGCCATTTCTGAACTTCCCTTGCACTCCGAAGTCAGCTCACCCAGAATCAGAAGGACCATTGTCTCTCTAATTGTGTGACCCACTCGTCTCCTGCTCTTTAGGAGTCTTCAAAAACCACATGCTCTCTCAAAAGTCACCTGCTGTAGGCCTCCAAAGCCCAGCTCACAGTTTTACCCAAATCATTCCCATTTTAAGCTTATCTATTTGGAGCTAACATGAATACATTCAAATATTCCACTGCATAACACGTCAAACATGCTCAATCACATCCGAGTCAGTCTCAGTCCCCAGCGAGAGTGTTTTCTCGACGGCAGGTGACATAGTTACCGCCAACAGATCTGCCCTCACTAATGACAATGTAGACAAACTCGTCTTTTTGAAGAACAACTTTAAAATAGAGTAAAGCTTGAGTACCTTTATTTAGGCATAATGGCCTCACACACTCACAAGTTAATTACACATGTTAGACATTGCTCCTAAAGGTACAGATTTTATTTTTGTTTTATATTGTTGTATTTATTTTATATTTTGACATCAGGAGATGTATATCTGTATTGCCTTTTTTTGATTGTGATTGAAACACTTTATTATTTATTTTAATATGTTCAAGACATTCTTTTCAGTTGTACAGCTTATTTAACCTTTTAGTTTGACATCAGCCATTATAAATAATATGGCCATCTGAGTGTTACTGTTTGTGGTTTGTTTTTAACTGTGCAATACAGTTAATGATTCCAAATGTTAGAGTTCCTTATTTTCATACCAAAACTTGCACTACTGTTAAAAATAAATAACAGCAAAAAAAATTATGCATTTGTGACTTTTTTTTGCTTTTCCTTGTTGTACCGAAACCGTACCGAACCGTGACCCCCAAACCGAGGTACGAACCGAACCGTGACTTCTGTGAACTGTTACACCCCTAATTAAAGCAGATTATTGTTTAAACCCTTATTCTGGCTGTTTTGAGTTTTCCTTCTTTTAAAACAAACTCATATAGCCCCGGACAATTCTCCCACAATAATATAATACATTGACCGTGCTTTACGTGAACTTCATCATGACACAAGAGAGGACGGTAGGACTGTAATTTCCCGTGTTCAGTGAATGCAACAGAGGCATGCACCAGACCAATCAGAGAGTTGCATGGAAATAAAAGTGTGTTTGTGTCATTCAGCTCGGCTCTGTGTGTGTGTGGAAATAGCGCATTTAGTGAGAGAAAGAGAGAGAGAGAGAGAGAGAGAGCCCGTGTTGTTAGCGTCTGGTTAGCGAGCTGCACTAACGGACATAAGGAGCTGTTTGTTCCACAACAGGCTGGAGGAGGGTCCTCTCAGACTGAGAGACTCAGGTGAGCTAAAGGGCTCTCTGAGTGTTTAGATAGTTCACTTCTTGCAGTCTTGCATTCATACCTAATAGTCCGCTTCTCTGGTGCACAACAGAGACAGTTTGTTACATTGTTTCATTTTTCAGAAGGTTCGGACTGCGTTCACACGGGCAAAACTCAAACGGATTATAAACTTTAAACACAAGTCATGTGCACGGAAATGCTGTTCAACAATTGGTGAGACATTAAGGGGGTAAAAACGCAAATTTACCGGCCATTTCTACCGGAGCCTCCGCCATGGAGCATCGCCACTTTCGGCAGGTTATTCTAATGCTGCTGTTAATCTGGAGATCAACAGACACTAGCGGCCCGTGCATATGATTATATAATCAGACAACGTCCGTTAAAAAACATTATAACACATAATGAGAGACGTTCTGCAGTAAGGAGGGGCGTTTCACCGACGACAGGTGTTCTTATTTTTATGTAGTTGACGGAGCATTTTTACTTTACACGACACTGTTCAACACTTAATTCTGCTTCACTCTTTAAATTAACAACCGCGGATATCTTGAAAGACTCTTTCACTAAAGATTTTGAAGACATCCGCGTTCTTGTGACACGTAAATACTACGCTTCCTATGTTTTGGTGCGGACTGCGTTCACACCAGCAATGAACCGCTCCAGAGTTCGCAAGCAAGCGTTCCGAGACCACCTATTTTAGCAGACCAGGTCTGGTCCGGTTGTTTAGTTCACTTCAGAGGTCTCAGACTGTGTTCACACCGACCCAAATGAACCACACAAAGCGGCTAAACCATAGACTGTATACAGTGGGGCAAAAAAGTATTTTGTCAGCCACCAATTGTGCAAGTTCTACCACTTAAAAAGATGAGAGAGGCCTGTAATGTTCATCCTAGGTACACTTCAACTATGAGAGACAGAACGGGGGGAAAGAATCCAGGAAATCACATTGTAGGATTTTTAATGAATTAATTGGTAAATTCCTCGGTAAAATAAGTATTTGGTCACCTACAAACAAACAAGATTTCTGGCTCTCACAGACCTGTAACTTCTTCTTTAAGAGCCGCCTCTGTCCTCCACTTGTTAACTGTATTAATGGCACCTCTTTGAACTCGTTATCAGTATAAAAGACACCTGTCCACAACCTCAAACAGTCACACTCCAAACTCCACTATGGCCAAGACCAAAGAGCTGTCAAAGGACACCAGAAACAAAATTGTAGACCTGCACCAGGCTGGGAAGACTGAATCTGCAATAGGTAAGCAGCTTTGTGTGAAGAAATCAACTGTGGGAACAATTATTAGAAAATGGAAGACATACAAGACCACTGATAATCTCCCTCGATCTGGGGCTCCACGCAAGATCTCACCCCGTGGGGTCAAAATGATCACAAGAACGGTGATCAAAAATCCCAGAACCACACGGAGGTACCTAGTCAATGACCTGCAGAGAGCTGGGACCAAAGTAACAAAGGCTACCATCAGTAACACACTACGCCGCCAGGGACTCAAATCCTGCAGTGCCAGACGTGTCCCCCTGCTAAAGCCAGTACATGTCCAGGCTCGTCTGAAGTTTGCTAGAGAGCATTTAGATGATCCAGAAGAGGATTGGGAGAATGTCATATCATATGGTCAGATGAAACCAAAATAGAACTTTTTGGTAAAAACTCAACTAGACGTGTTTGGAGGAGAAAGAATGCTGAGTTGCATCCAAAGAACACCATACCTACTGTGAAACATGGGGGTGGAAACATCATGCTTTGGGGCTGTTTTTCTGCAAAGGGACCAGGACGACTGATCCGTGTAAAGGAAAGAATGAATGGGGCCATCTATCGTGAGATTTTGAGTGACAACCTCCTTCCATCAGCAAGAGCATTGAAGATGAAACGTGGCTGGGTTTTCAGCATGACAATGATCCCAAACACACCGCCCGGGCAACGAAGGAGTGGCTTCGTAAGAAGCATTTCAAGGTCCTGGAGTGGCCTAGCCAGTCTCCAGATCTCAACCCCATAGAAAATCTTTGGAGGGAGTTGAAAGTCTGTGTTACCCAGCGACAGTTCCAAAACATCACTGCTCTAGAAAAGATCTGCATGGAGGAATGGGCCAAAATACCAGCAACAGTGTGTGAAAACCTTGTGAAGACTTACAGAACACGTTTGACCTCTGTCATTGCCAACAAAGGGTATATAACAATTTAAGTCAAGCTAAGGTACATGTAATGGTAGCTAGTTCGTGCTCTTACCTGTGAGGCCTCCTCCAAACAGCATAATAACCAGACTGTATCATTACAACTAAGTACCAGTTCTAGATCCTTGACTTTAGACAAAAAATTCAAAAGACAAAATGTATTTAAAGACCAATCTTTATTTGAATGTGCCTCTTGACCTGAGATATTAGTTATACAGTAATAGTATTGACAATCTAAAAGAACTGAGCAACTCAACAGTCAACTTTATATTTCTTATTGTCCAAAGCATTTATTATTTTCATTTTTCCCCTTTCATATTCAGTGTGGACGGATTGAGACAGCATGGTGTCCAGAGAGCTGCAGAGACTTCAGGGAGAAACCTCTGTGTGATGGACGTCCTGTCTGTTGGTTTGGAGAGGACTGAGGGTCTTTCCTCAGCGAGGAGGACCAGGCCTGATGGAGGAGCCCATGCTGGGCATAGCTGATACCAACTGCACAGGCCTAGTCTGTCACTTTATTTGACTAAATGTGTTTACTTATACATTTAATAGGTTTACACCTTCTGTCCATATATGCTTTTTATTTAAAACATTTGATTAACTTTTGGTTCACATTTCAATCAATTGTATTTGTATTTGCACTCCTTTCGCCCATTATTCTTACTGAAAATGTTAGATTACACATTCACATCTGACTGAAGATTGGCCCCATTTATTTGTGACGTTGCAAACTCTGCGGTACAAGGCACAAGGTCTTAAAATCTCATAACATCAGCTTTTAATGTTCCTCTTGGATGTTCTTCTTGACCCTCAGAGAAGGAGAACATGTTGTGTCTTTCAGGCATGTTCTTTCCTAACAAAAATGAGAGGAAACATAAAACATATTATTGCAGAACAAGTGTGTTATTTATGAAAGTTGTGTGTTTAGGGGCTGTAGATATAATTATTTTGTAATTGTAATGTTTTTTATTTTATTTCAACAGAGCTACAAAGACAATCAGATTATGAATGAACATTGAAATATATGTTATTATCAAAATAATATTTAACTGTTATCAAAACGTAGTGCAACTGTAGAAGCTTGCTCTGTTATCTCACTGAAAGAATCACTTTTACCACGTTTTTTACAGACAATATTGAGAGATAAATAGTAGCAGTTCTCACTATGTGTTAAATATTTTTCCCTATAATACATTAAATTAGAAAGCTGACAAAGTCATATTGCTAAATATCTAAATGTAACCTTTTGCATGGAAAAAACACTCAACTTAACTGATGTGTAGGTGATCTAGTATTTAGTATCGTTTAATGGAATGTATATCAGTGTATTCAAGTCAATACTTCATTCATTTAAACCAATATCTTTCTTGATTCTTTGTACAGTAAGAAAAAAAGAGTCTTTGTACCTGTGCTGAAGTTCACTGCTGTGAGGAGTCCAGTTCTGTCTCTCACTCTCTGGTCCAGCCTGTCTGCATCACCTGGACACCTTAAACAAACAGATATATATGGAAAGTACCATGTGTATAAACAATATAACTGATTCTCTTCTGTTGAACATGTTGGATTGTGTATTATCCGAGTCAGGGTCCTTTTTATTTTACTGTAACTTTGGAAGTTGTGTTACCAATGCTTACTGTTTATTTGATACCCTTTTGGTAATGCATGTAATAAGAACAACAAGGTTTGGGTTCATTCTTCAGATGACTGTGACGTTAACGTGTAAGCTCAATAATGAACTCCAGCTCAACCAACCATATTGTAATATCTAAGTAATCATCTTGAAATATGACATTATTATTTGTAATATACACACATCTCATTGTGAGGTTGATTGCACATACACTACTTCAACGTTAACTTGTCTACATACTTGAGCATAGCCAATTTAAATTAACCTTAGCGATGCATACAGTTCCTACCTACATAATAAAATATCTCTCTAAGTTACAAGGATGTAACCTTATTTTATCAACCTCAAACATAAGCCGTTTGTTCTACAGTATTATCCCACTTAACGCTTAACACTTGTCTATTTCGTTTTAACCTTTATATATACAGTCTATGATTTTAACTTGGAGGCTACTATTAGCATCGTTAGCACCGATGTAGCTACCACTCACTTACACGCTAACCCAAGCCTTATCATTCATTACGTAGCTGATTAAAATCATTAACACATAAATAAAGCACTCGAATTTCACTTACTGCAAAATCGCATTCATGCACCGTCTGTTTTAACCTCAGAGCGAGTCACAATAGTCCGATATATAAGCATGAAGAACAAACAACCACGGCCGGCTTCAAGTTGTGTTCCCTGGATGAACTGAGCAGGCAGAGTCCCTGTAGCTTCACGGAGCTGCTAGCAGAGAGACAAGAAGCTAGCAGCAGCAGTCACTTGACAGAGCTGTCACTCAATGTGACCACGCCCTAATATATGCATAACTTTAAGGCTTAATATTAATTAAACAGATGAGTTGAGAAAAAATTCACTCCAGGATCCATAGACAGGAAGGGGGAATCTAACTATACTGAGAATAAAATGTTTTGAAACCACGATGTAAACATGTTTATTTCTGCTGTAAAGTTGGGCATTTTAACATGGGGGTCTATGGAAATTGCTCCCTTCTGCAGACTGCTCCTACTGGCCACTAGATGAACTGCAGTTTGAGGCACTTCCTGATTCGCATCCCGGAAGTGGCCCAGAGTTGTGCTAAACGCACCAGGGTGAGATTCAACCGGACTATAAAAGGCTGGTGTGAATGCGCCGTTTTCTCAGTGGGTCTCAAACGGTTTGGTCACAAATTATTCAAAAGATTATTTCCACGGCACACCTTCATATGATCATTATAGTCTATATGGCAGTAAAAGAAGAATAGAGTTTAAAAGGGGAGTGATTTGTAAAATATCCATAAAGAAAAAGTCAATCTGTTTACAGTTCTGTTTCATATGGGTGTTGAGAGAGGTATCCATATATCTCTTAATGTTGCTCTAAGTGCACCAGATTGATGCTTTTAACTTCAATATTTAAAAAACATCTTCCCGGGGGAACATTCCCCGGACCCCCCGAGGTGAGGGCCGCCCCCCACTCATAAAAAATAGCACTTTACCCCTGCCTATATGCCGTGCGCTGATTATCGAGCCTTCATTGTAACAGTCGCGGGTGTACTGTGTGGGGAGTGTTGCAGTAGAAAAATGCCACTGTAGCGCCGCCGCCACTGTGGGCTAAGCCACGAATGTTTTCAGGTCCAGGCGACGCCCCTGCTCGTCACCCTCTCCCTCCGGTCCACATTAATACAAATGATCCCAATACGTATGATTGTATGAAAAGATCTTAAAATAAATACAAATGTATTTATTATAAACGTTAGTCCTTAACATCTATCACTGTGTATATCACCATTCAAACATCTTTTAAAAGTTGAACAAACCCCACACAGATCAGTGAAATGTTGACTTTATTTGATCATTTCAGTAAAAACTAACGTTCATATTTCTCTTTTTGATTATAACACTGATGAACCTTATTAGAATATTCCTTGTCCTCGCGTCCAGGAGAGAAACTTAAAATAAGGAGACCAATGGAGTCTCTGAGAAGGTTTAAATGGGTACTTTAATTTAGTGGCGCGGTAATAAAACAAACAGAAGGTAGTGAGGAGAGAAAGGCTGCAGCCTCCTCTCGCAGTGGCCGCCGTACAGAAGAGCCTCCACACACATTCGTCTTTCCCGCTTGCCTGCATCCCCCTTTGCTCCTCCTCTCTGGGGCTGTGACGTAATCTTCCACCCTCCTTTCACCAATGCCCGATATCGCACATAGCAGAGGATCTCGACATTTACATTCATTGCTTACTTCCACACGCCTTTTCTCCTCCTTATCTCTTTCATGACTTTTTATTTAATACATTTTAACGGCTGTAAATCGTGTTTTCCGTAAAGCCTGAAGTCAAGCTACTGTTGGTATTTCAGAGATCCTTTCCGGAATAGCTTTTCAAAATAAACTGACCACAGGCGGAAGCTAACCGGAAGTATTTTCACAATAAAACAGTTATAAAATTACTGTATGTTTAATCATTAAATATTGATTTTAATTTCTAACAACGTTCAGAACAAAGCACTTTGGCAACTTACCACATACGTTTTAAAATGCTTAATAAGCACCGTAACTTCTATGATATAATTTCTCGGTCATAATCGGTTGTTTCCGTGAACGGCCGACTGTTGTGTGATGTTGGAGCACTGAGGACGGTGGTCTGAAGCCCACCTCGACTCCGCGCGTCCCTTGATGAGCTGGTCAAATTATAAAAGAAGGAATTCGAAACACCAGGATAAAGGATAAACAATAATCGGTTTTAATGGTAAACAAACAACAATACAAAATAAGGAGTTTTTTACCAACTGCTCTGTTCCTAGTGCTGGGAGATCTTACTATCTTGGCAGCACGAGGAAAAAGAGACCGGACACAAAGACACAACAGGGCTACATGTAATAACCAACGGGAGAGGTTGTGTGGGATGCTCCTCCCATAGCGGTCATCTATTGAGACATTAAAGTCAACAGATATTGTTTTAAACTGTATTAAAGTAAACAGGTATTATCTTGAACTGTATTGAAGTAAACATGTATTATTTTTGGACTGTTTTAAGTAATCCTATATATATATATATATATATATATATATATATATATATATATATATATATATATAACCTTCTCACTTACACTCAATGACCCAGATACCCTGCTCCACACACACACCTCCTCCCACCAGCACACACACATATTCTTTTCAAGGTTCAATCTGGGACAATATAATCTCAGGCACCAATATATCTGTGTATAATGTTTGATTGTCTGGGAAAGAATAGTCTGTGTGACATATTCGTTGGGAAAGTAAAGGAGTGAACTCTGGCTGGTCCCGATATCTGTATCGCACAGCAGTAGAACTGGGAGTCCAGAGTACTCTGTAAGTGGTATTGGTGTTTTTTACCATTAAAATCAGATTATTGTTATAACTTTTATTCCGGTGTTTTGAACTCCTTCTCTTATTAATCTGACCAGGCTCATCTAACGGACGGCGCGGAGCGGAGGTGGGCTTTAAGCCACCACCACCACTGTGTTTGCTCCTACAATTCTGGTGACTCCCGACGTGATGAGTGCTGGTCTCTAGAAGGACCACCGACAGCCAGAGGACGGAATTCAGTCCAGGGGAGGACACCCCGGATACCACTGACAACTAAACCAGGGCGTCCTATACAAAAGGTGAGCAGACACCTGTTGATTACCAAAATCTGTAATTGGCTATACTACAACATTTTAGAGTTGTCAGCGGCGTTCTCAGTGTTCTTAGTCACGGTAAAAAATACAATACATATTTTAGTTAAGTAAGAAAGTGCTTAGAGTCAGGTAGAGCAGTCCTGTACCTAAGGCACCAAGAGTGTTTGTCAGAGTTGGGTAGTGCATTCCCGTACCTTAACTCACTAAAGAAAGTAAAGTGAACCAGCGAAGTCCCCGTGAGGTAGTCTAGTCCTGCACGGCTGACTCGCTGGAGAAATTCTGTAGACTATAGGCTGACAAAAAGCTGAAGTCGATATTATATGTGGGTATTTAAGAGGAGATACGCAACTTTCAAAATCAATTTGAAATGACCGGATCTCGCAAACTCTTGCTGTGGGGTTGATCTGAACGGCTAAACGTGACGATAAAGGATTTTTGTGGTTTGGGATTAATCTCCGTGTGAGGGTCGCATCTCTAAAGAGAGGTGTCGAAGCGCCCTCAAAGACCGCAATTATCTGTTGAAATAATACATCGCACAAAAAAAGCCGGACAGAATATATAAGGGAATAAACTCTGTGTGATTTTTTACGTCGAATCTGTGTAATAATTGAGAGGAAAGAGCAGAAGTATCATTTAGGAGACAAAGTTTGCAGAGCTGAGAGCTTCATCAGACAGAGGAAGCTCATTCGTGGTCAGCTGCTGCCCTCTGGTGGCGAACAGGGTGTGTAACAATATTCTGTGTTGTTTCACGCTGGAAACTTTGAATTTTGGATTCAGACTGTGTGCACGTCTGAATTAAGGACAGGGAATTCAAATAAATAGAATAAGGACATTAAGAGTAACGACAAGAATTGTCCAGTATATTAATAAATACAAGTGAACACATATCAACCTAGTCAGATAATAGATACAAAGTCATAATGGAAGGAGAATTTGAATGAGAAGAGCGTGAGTTAGGAGCTTACGAGAACAGTGGGTTCAAGCAGAAAAATTGATTAGCAGTGGGATTAAAATAGCGGATCGTAAAAAGTCCTCCACAGATCTCCGTTTCCTACGCAATAAAATGATAGCAGAAGACAGAGTAGGGCCGACGAGACGTTCGGAAATCTGTCTGTTGATTGTTCTGTCTGTTGGTTGTCGTTGTTGATTAGTAAAGGTCTTGTTTTATGTTGATAAATGTTTTGGTAGACCATAGTTTGTCTTTGTCTGTGAAAGTGTCCCCCCCTTCTCTCGAGCAGCAGCCCGGAATGTGTCTGCTTGCTCTTATTAAAATTAAATATAATAGTGGATTTTCCCACCTAGTGTGATTTATGAGAAGCTTGTGGACAGGAGCAGCTGCAGGACACTGTGAGGAAAGAGAGAGAGATAGGAGAAGTAAGATGCTCTCAAGAGTGGGAGTTTTCGGACCACTATTGCGGTAAGCATGTTGTAACTTCCGGTTGTTGTTGTTGGTGTCATTGTCATCTCCGGGTATCCCGTGTGCCTGTTCTGTTGCTGATAGCTTATTATCTTAACTTAATCAATCGTTTTAAAACTCTTGATCACGGCAACTGCCTGACGTTGTAATCACACGTTACTACAGCTTAAGCACTCACAACTCTCCTTCTCTTAGCGACTGTAACTCCACAGTTGCCTACACTCTTTTCGGGTTTGCTAACGGTAGCTACTTTAGCTTGATAGCTAGCCATGGCTCTTTCCCCACCCTCGGGTGTTATTTCCTGCTCTTCCTGTCTCATGTTTGGTTACTTCCCTACCTCCTTTACTGCTACCGATACATGTGTTAAATGTAGTATAGTTGTTAGGTTGGAGGCGGGAATCATAGCCATAGAAGCCCGGCTCCGCATCTTAGAAAGTAACTCAGCTACAGTAAAGCCCATGTTAGCCGGTGCGGACCGGCAAAAGGGAGCTCCTATTAGCCGTCCCCCGGCAACTCCCGAGCAGCAGGGAGACTGGGTGACTGTTCAGAAGGGGTTTAACACGAAACCCGCAGGTCCCCACCAACCCGTTCACGTATCTAACAGATATTCCCCACTCAGCGAGACACCCGCTGAGAAGCCAACTCTGGTTATTGGTAGCTCTATTATGAGACACGTGAATTTAGAGACTGAAGCCTCCACAGTCACATGCATTCCGGGGGCCAGAGCGGGCGACGTTGAGGCGCATCTTAAACTGCTGGCTAAAAATAAACGTAAATACAGTAGGATTGTTATTCACGTCGGTGGTAATGATGTTCGTTTACGCCAATCAGAATGCACCAAACTTAATGTGGAGTCGGTGTGTAGTTATGCTAAAACAATGTCGGACACCATCATCTTCTCTGGTCCCCTCCCCAATCTGATCAACGATGACATGTATAGCCGCATGTCATCATTTCAGCGCTGGTTGTCTTGGTGGTGCCCAGCAAACAATGTGGGCTTCGTAAATAATTGGACAGCCTTCTGGGGAAAACCTGGTCTGATTAAGAGAGACGGCATTCATCTTACTTTGGAAGGTGCAAATCTCATTTCGGCAAACATTTCAGGGCTTTGTGGACTTAATCCATGACAAACTGGAGTTGAGACCAGGAGGCGGAGTCGCAGTCTTACACGCTTCTCTGCGCTCTCTCCTAGGCAGTCATTCATAGGAATCCCGAACCCAATAAAATACCCAATATTAGCGGTGTGTGTGTCTGCCCAAGGACAATTTAAGGTAAAACCTAATAGAGGTGTTATACATAATAACCTAATAAAAGTAAATGTAACAACTACTACAGTGCAACAAAACAGGAATATTAAATGTGGTCTCTTAAACATAAGATCTCTAGCATCTAAAGCAATATTGGTAAATTATTTAATATCAGATTATAATATTGATATATGCTGTCCACAGGTTGCGCTACACTTTTTCGCTGCCCGTCGACGGGCAGGATCGTAACATTTCCGTCAAAATCCATTATTACCCGTCGGCCTGTACACAACTCTGCCGGGGGGGGGGGGGGGGGGAGAGAGAGCACGCTCGTGAACTGTCAACGGGGGACTGGACTGTTAGTGCCGTGTTATGCATGCCCATTGCACCTCGCGGGATCGCGCACAGCGTAAAGCAAATACTCAGTTCTGTTCGGCAAAGTTAGGTTTGGAAACTGTATAATTTGTTAATGCATAACACGGCATAACACCGGAGCCTCGCTGCAAGGAAACTGTGGCGCTGTTCTGAGTTTGTTCTAATTCATCAAAATGAAGGATGGCTTTCAGATTTTTCCGTCATTGTTAAAAAAAATCCGTCATAGACGGAAAATCTTTGGTTAACGCGACCTCTGATGCTGTCTCACTGAAACTTGGTTGAGACATGAAGAATATGTCAGCATAAATGAGGCCACTCCACCCAGCCATATCAATACTCATATTGCATATTGCTTGAGGCGTGGGCCGAGGAGGTGGAGTTGCAGCAATCTTTGACTCAAGTTTACTTATCAATACTAAACCAAAATTAAATTATACCTCCTTTGAAAGTCTCGTTTTTAGTCTTACGCATCCGACCTGGAAAACTTTGCAGCCAATCTTATTTGTTACAGTGTACCGTGCACCAGGTCCTTATTCAGAATTCTTATCAGAATTCTCTGAGTTTTTATCAACTTTGGTTCTTAAAACAGATAAAGTAATTATCGTAGGTGACTTTAATATTCATGTTGACGATGATAAAAATAGCCTTACTGTTGCATGTAACTCTATATTAGATTCTGTTGGTTTTTGTCAGAGTGTAAATAAACCAACCCACTGCTATAATCACACTCTCGACCTTGTTCTGACTTATGGTATTGAAATTGAGCAACTATTAGTCGAACCGCATAATCCTGCTTTATCCGACCATTTCTTAGTAACTTTTGAGGTACTGTTACTAGACTAAAAAGCATTAGTCAAAAGCTCCTGCAGCAGAAACATATCTGTTAGTGCTATAGCCAAATTTAAGGAAGAGATTCCACCAATACTTAACTCGATAGCATGTCTGCATGTAAGGGAGGAAACTTATACAAAATGTACACCACCCCAAATTGATCATGTTGTTGATAGTGCTACAGATGCGCTGCGAATAAAATTAGACTCTGTTGCTCCTTTGAAAAAGAAGAAAATAAAACAACATAGATTAGCTCCATGGCATAATGCCGAAACCCACAAAATAAAGCAAAAGTCGAGATAACTTGAAAGGATATGGCGTTCCACTAAACTTGAAGAATCTCGTTTAATTTGGCATATTACTCTCAATGAATATAAGAAAGCACTGCGTAAAGCGAGAGCAACCTACTACTCTTCATTAATAGATGAGAATAAGAATAATGCAAGATTTCTTTTCAGCACTGTAGCCAGGCTGACAGAGAGTCATAGCTCGATTGAGCCTTCTCTTCCCCATAGCACTCAGTAGTAATGATTGTATGTGCTTTTTTAACGATAACATTGTTACTCTTAGAAACAAAATTAATGACCTCTTGCCTTTGACCAGTATAGTGTTATCAACTCCCGGAAACGTAAGTTCTAATATTACACTAGATAGTAAACTAGAATGCTTTTCAGCCATAAACCTTGAACAATTAAATTCAATGATTCTCTCTTCTAAACCATCAACGTGTATATTAGACCCAATTCCAACTAAGCTGTTGAAGGAAGTTTTTCCATTAATTAGCACTACTTTATTAAATATTATGAATATGTCTTTATTATCAGGCTATGTTCCACAATCATTCAAAGTAGCAGTGATAAAACCGCTTCTTAAAAAGCGCAACCTCGATCCAGAGGTTTTAGCCAATTATAGACCTATTTCTAATCTTCCGTTCCTCTCAAAAATTCTTGAGAAAGCAGTCGCAAAACAGTTGTGTGATTACTTAAACAATGATTTATTTGAAGATTTTCAGTCTGACTTTAGAATACATCATAGTTCAGAGACAGCTCTGGTTAAAGTCACAAATGACATTCTAATAGCCTCTGACAAGGCGCTTGTCTCTATTCTTGTTTTGCTCGATCTCAGTGCTGCATTTGATACTATCGATCATGATATCTTATTGCAAAGACTAGAGCACTTAGTTGGCATACAGGGAACTGCTTTAGGCTGGTTTAGGTCCTATCTATCTGAACGCTCTTAGTTTGTACGTGTCAATGATGAATCTTCCACGCAAACCAAAGTTAGTCATGGAGTGCCACAGGGCTCAGTGCTCGGACCTATTTTGTTCACATTATATATGCTTCCGTTAGGCAATATTATAAGGAATCATTCTGTCAATTTTCATTGTTATGTGGATGATACTCAACTATGTTTATCAATCAAGCCTGATGAAATTAATCATCTAAATAAAATTCAAGACTGCCTCAAGGACTTAAAAACGTGGATGATCTTAAACTTTTTGATGTTAAACACGACCAAAACTGAAGTTATTGTACTTGGCCCGAAGAATCTACAAAACAAATTATCTAAAGATATACTAACTATGGATGGCATTAATTTGGCCTCCAGTGAGACTGTAATGAATCTTGGTGTTATATTTGATCAGGATTTATCCTTTACCGCCCACATAAAATCAATTTCAAGGACCGCCTACTTCCATCTACGTAACATTGCAAAAATCAGGCATATCTTGCCTCAAAACGATGCAGAGAAACTAGTCCATGCATTTGTTACTTCAAGGCTGGATTATTGTAACTCTTTATTATCAGGGTGTACCAAGAAGTCAGTCAAGTCGCTTCAGCTGATTCAAAATGCTGCAGCTCGTGTACTAACCAGAGTTAGGAAAAGGGACCACATTACTCCTGTTCTGGCTGCCTTACACTGGCTCCCTATAGAACACAGGATAGAATTTAAAATTCTTCTTCTCGCCTACAAAGCCCTTAATGGGCAGGCGCCATCTTACCTTAAAGAACTCATTATACCCTACTGTCCTACTAGGGCATTGCGTTCCAAGAATGCAGGGTTGTTGGTTGTTCCTAGAGTCTCTAAAATTACAATGGGAGCCAGAGCCTTTTCTTATCAAGCTCCACATTTGTGGAATCAGCTTCCAGTTTGTGTTCGGGCGGCAGACACCCTATCCGTTTTTAAGAGTGCGCTTAAGACCTTCCTTTTTGATAAAGCTTATAGTTAGGGCTGATTAGATTCAGCCCCTAGTTTTGCTGATATAGGCTTAGTTTGTCGTTAGATATCTTACTTCTTCCTTCTCTCTGTCTATACCTGTGTACTCTCATGTTCCGATTAACCCAGCTTCCCCAAATTTCTTTCTTTTTGGTGTCTATATACGCTGGGATCCGGAGTCATGGATGATACTGCGGTCCTGTGTCTTGCATCGCGAGCCCTGGATCTTGAGTCGTGGCTGTGGTCCTGGATCATAGGTCCTGGATGGATATCCTTGTGGATTCATCTTCCTATTATACACACATGCATTTCCAAACATTTGGACTACCTATGTTGCAAATGTATTATCTTTTCAATTTACACACGGCATCTATTGCACGTCTGTCTGTCCTGGGAGAGGGATCCCTCCTCTGTTGCTCTCCCTGAGGTTTCTCCCATTTTTCCCTTTAAACTGTGGGTTTTCTTCGGAAGTTTTTCCTTGTACGATGTGAGGGTCTGAGGACAGAGGGTGTCGTATTGTCATACTGATATTCTGTACAAACTGTGAGGACCACTGAGACAAATGTAACATTTGTGATATTGGGCTATATAAATAAACATTGATTGATTGATTGATTTTCACAATGCTTTTTAGTTTTTATTGAAACAATTAAGTGATAAGGAAAGAAAACTGTTCCGTGATGATTTCTTTAGGTTTTCGCTTTAGTAATAAAGATTACATTTTGTAATAATTCCTTTAAGTGTTCCAAAAATATATTCATTAACTATAATCAGATTACTTGTTTTTCAAATATAGCGCTAAATACAGTTAGTTTTGTATTCTGTTACAAACCTAACCATGCTTGTAACACAACTTAGATAAACAATTTGAAAATGAATAGAATAAGCAAGAAGATTAAAGATGAATCTATAGAGGTTAAGGAGGGTGTCTTTGTTTTGCCTATTAACTTAGAACTGAAGTAATAAAGAATAGGTAGACTACTACCATTAGTTTGTTTTAACATTCACATGTTTCAGCCTTCCTGACCATATAGACACTCAGCCGTTTTATTTTGTAACCTGTTGGGGGAGAGATTTAAATTGATTTTTTCTCAGTAGCTGATTTGCTGTGATTACAGCAGCATTGGATAGTTGTGCACCACCTTTTGGGCTCTCTGAATCAGTGTATTGGTGAAGAGTTGCTCACTACAGAAACAGAAGAACTGTGCAAAGAACGCATCTTTGAGGAGGTTTATACCACATTGATCCAAGAGTTTCCATCACAATGCCAGAGAGAGTTTCCTTGAGCCCACTCACCAGGGCCGTTTCTAGCTTTTTGGGGACCCTGCCACTGAGTACAGCTGCAGAGGACAACGCATCACTGACTGTTCTCCTTATGACAAGATCTTGAGACAGGCTTGTCTCAGACTGTTCAGACTCTGAAGAAATTATGCAATGATTTTACAGCATAACTGTGCAAGAGTTTCCAGAGAGTGGTGTAGAACGATATGCTTAGTGTTTAGGAAAGGAGGCTGATTGTTTAAACGATGGTTTGGAATACTGAAAAGATTAAAGTTTAATATTCTTGTTTAGTAAACAAGACATCTGATTATTATGTCACACAGGATAATCTTGACATAGAAACTAGCTATGGGTAAAACGTGTGGTTGTTATACCATTGTTATCATGAACAAAAAATAAATAGGGAAATAGTATCTGCTTAAAGATGAACGGATTTCATATCCGAGAGAGGATTAGTTATATTGTGAATACTTCACAAGGTATTTACTAATGTATTTTAAAGAACCACATTTAAAGAAATTGAATTGACTTGATAAATAAGTGAAGATAAAAAGTTGTATTACCCATGAATTAATCAATTGGTAAATTAAAAATAGCACATTTCATTTTGAAAAAGCAATATAATTGGCAGTAAACAAATGTGGGGCCTTGGATCACCCATTGTAAAGGTGCATGACAACCAATAAGGAGAAGGGGTCACTCAGCCAACCCTGAAGTGGTTTTTAAAGTCTTACTTGCAGCTTCACAGGGAGCGCACGGCACCAGAGTATGAGTTTATAAGACAAGCGTCACCACCTCCTAATGGACATCCATTTAATTAGTAATTAACTGACATTTAGAGATGTTAAAAAGCAAAAACATACCTACCATAAGTGATCATTCCTAATTTCCACTACAAACCATTGATGAAATGACTTCTGTTTTTAAATCCTTGATAAAGGAAGGAGTGATTGTTACATGTTCGGACACACAAGGTTCCACGCACTGTTAAAGAGGTTAAACGTTTTTCATTAAGTGGACCAGCATTGAAGATAAATGAATATGAGTTATGAAATACATGGCAGAGCTTTAAAGATCCTAATAATGTTTTGACTCAAGAAAATAATTATATGCACAAGTTTCTGAAATAGATCTATTAGACATTTTAATATAGATTAGGTGTTAATAAACTGCAGTAGTAGTACTATGAGGAAGTGACATTGTTGGCTAACCCATTTCAGGGAATGTGGGAACAGCTGTCCCAATGAAAAGTTCGAAATGTCTGGAAAATTATAGTTGTAATCGTGAATTATTAAATGATGACGCTGACATATATGACAGATTTTTGTAGACAAAGGATACTGGCCTATGCTGAAATATGAAAGTCTCTGCAGAGCACGACACATGGCCAAAAACACTGAGACTAAATGACCTTTTGACCCTGACCGACAGTGTTACTTGAGAGAAGCACTGTCAATGACTGACTCTGGGGTAAATCTGACCAAACTTGACTTTACAACCTGACAGTGTGAGTGTGAGTGTATGTCTGCATGTGATCAGTGTAACTGCATGATTTAAAACAATGACTAATCAAGCATGTTTTTTGACTAACACATTATTCTGGGGCTCTGTGGGAAATGAGAGGTTTCCTAACATTCCACAGAATTGGAAAACCGCACTTGTGACCCGTTTCTAATCTACTTGATGCTATTGTACTCCCACAGGAGGTGGCGGTTTGCAAAATGTGAAGCTCAAACAAAAAAATGAAGATTCTGTTTCTTTTAGGACTGAAAGATGGAGAGAAACACTTCATTTCACTGAAGTGTTTACTGTGGAAAATAATGGATGTACATTTGTGAATAATGTTTGGTATTTTCTTATAATCAATTATTACATGAAGGTTTTCTTCCCATACAGGATTTTGTTACACATGAGTTCATGTGTAAAAAGGGGGAGTGTGGGTATGATGTATTATATCAACATGGCTGTAAAATTCACAGTCTACATTTTTCATTTAGGGACTGAAAGAAACCTGCCGCCCCAACTCGGATGTTCAATCTGGCCATTGATTGACAGTTTTAGAATTAACCTGCTCCATGTCTATAAGATACTGTTTGATGAATGTTGACATGTTTCTAAATATTGATTGAATTATAACAGGGATATAACGAGGATGCAGACTCAGTGATCAAGTTCTTAGTCACGTATTACATTCCACTACATGGGTTTCCTAGGAAAGTGCAATGTAATGTAATGTAATGAAAGTGAGGTCACACAATGGCAGCCATTTCAAGAACCATGACCTACGTACAGTAGAACAGTCATTAGGACTAAGACACAGTTTCGGAGCCGTCTATCACCCCAATCTCAGGGAAAGGTAGAAAGGATGAACCAGAACATCAAACAGAAACTCAGCAAAGCATGTGAGGAGACAGGCATGAAATGGTTAGACGCCTTGCCTCTGGTCCTTATGTTAATCAGGTGCTCTATTAACCGAGGGACAGGTTTCTCCCCATTTGAGCTGACCCATGGCCATCAGTTCCCCGGCCCAGGAGCCCTGAGCGTAGGAAAGGAAGTAGAGGTCATGAGTTCGAAACCTTATTTCCAGCAACTTGAGGGGTGGGTATCAGGCTTTTCCACACAGGTTGCTGACGCCAAAGGGGGACCCGAGAGGCACAAGGCCAACACAGCGGAGTTCGTCTGGCTGAAGGTCATCAGGCCTACGTGGCTCAACCCTAGGTTCTCCGGCCCCTACTGAGTCACCCAGAGGACATCCCATGCTGTCCGCCTAGAATGAAAGGGGGACAACTGGTACCACTGGAGCCAGTGTGCGGCGGGGAAACCTCCTGCTAGGACCCTAGACGACATCGGGACGGACGTGGCCCTCGCAGAAGAAGTTGACTCGGAAGCCACCATCAGAGGACAGGAGGAGGACACCGAGGACATCCCTTCAGCAGACAACTCGGCGATCGGGAGGACATTTCTCCAGCAGTCGACCCGGGAGGCGTCATCAGCGGGCCGGAGGAGGAGGATCGGGAAGACATCTCTCCAGCATCGACCCGGAAGCCGCCATCAGCGGGCCGGAGGAGGAGGATCC
The DNA here is from genome assembly GCA_902827135.1 of Harpagifer antarcticus. Taxonomy (NCBI): domain Eukaryota; kingdom Metazoa; phylum Chordata; class Actinopteri; order Perciformes; family Harpagiferidae; genus Harpagifer; species Harpagifer antarcticus. The sequence continues at coordinate 627,623 of CADEHL010001013.1, forward strand.
AGAAGACATCTCTCTAGCAGGCAGCCCAGAAGCCGCCGTCAGCGTGCTGGGGGGACAAAGACACGGCAAGCCAAGACGGCACAGGGGACTCCACTTTCCGCTGAAACAGGTTGATATAGCCGGTGTGGAACTTTGTTTTAATAACCCATTTTTTGAGGACCTTTGTTTTAATAACCCATTTTTTGAGGGAGTTTGTTTTAATAACCCATTTTTTGAGGAACTTTGTTTAATATCCCATTTTTTAAGGGATTGGTATATTTGTTCCCATTATTTTGGGGACTTGATTTATCCCATAATTTAAGGGATTTGTATATTTTTAGCCCATTGTTTAAGGGATTTGTTTATTTTTATTCTACAGAACTATGTGTTAAAGGTTTAATAATGTCTCTTCTAATTTCTGTGGCTACTTTTATTGCCATTTTGGTGACATGTGGTTTTTGTTGTTGTGTGCCTTGTATCCGGTCATTGTGTGTTAGACTCATCAGTTCCACCATTGACGGAAAAGCTGCCCCTTCCCCTTCGTACCAAATGCCCTTGTTGGCTTACGCGTCGGAGGGGGAAGAGCACGATGACTCAGCCGACAAGGACAAGTTTTTTAACATATTTTGGTCTCCCTCCACTGTCATAAGAAGTTGTTATGGTGGACTGTTCCTAAAGCTTTAAAGTGCTCTAAATCCCAGCTTCTGATGGATTTATATAAATGTTGTGGAACAGACACAGTAGAAAAGAATGACAGTGGTTATGTTTCAAATGCTGTGTATAAGTTGATCTCTGAAGGTGAGATCAAAAGGGGTGATTAAAGTCAACAGATATTGTTTTAAACTGTATTACAGTAAACAGGTATTATCTTGAACTGTATTGAAGTAAACATGTATTATTTTGGACTGTTTTAAGTAATCCTATATATATATAACCTTCTCACTTACACTCAATGACCCAGATACCCTGCTACACACACATACACCTCCTCCCACCAGCACACACACATATTCTTTTCAAGGTTCAATCTGGGCCAATATAATCTCAGGCACCAATATATCTGTGTATAATGTTTGATTGTTTAGGAAAGAATAGAGTTTGTGTGAAATATTCCTTGGGAAAGTAAAGGAGTGAACTCAGGTGCAAGATAAAAAGTGACTCTGTCCTTGTTTACTTCCGAAGCTCTCACGCTCTGTTCAGAAGAAAAATACTTTTTCCCAGAACTCTGATTCGCTGTATAGGGCCCGACCCGAAGTGAATCCAACCAGTAAGAATACTTAGGGAAGTGAGCAGCCGACACAACTCCTCCCCCACGGACTCTAGGAACACAGTAGTGTTAATTTTGTCAGCTATTTTTTTATTTAGTTTTAGTCTTAGTCTTGTGTTACATTTTCTTTTTAGTTTTAGTCATATTTAGTCACCTTCACCCTGTTTTTATTTAGTCAAGTTTTAGTCGACTAAAAGTCTGAGCATTGTAGTCTTATTTTAGTCGACTAAAACAGTAAATATTTTAGTCAAGATTTAGTCGACTCAAAGTCTGAGGCATTTTAGTCTTATTTTAGTCAAAGAAAACTAATTATTTTAGTCTACTTTTTGTCAATGAAAACTGTTGAGTCTTTTTTAGTCTAGTTTAGTTTATTTATTTTTTTCGAGCGTGTAAAACCAAAGAAAATACAAATGAAACAAAAGATGATACAGACATGATACAGTACTATACAAATGAATGCAATAACAAAACGAAATATTTAATTAATAATTGAATAATCTGTATCATTGTCTGATAACAATAAACAACAAAGCTTTAGCTAATTACACGTCCGAAAAGGGGTCGGAAGAAGTTTACACTTATTTAATCCGACCCCTTCTCCCTTTTTTTTACATTTTTCTTTTTACATCTTAATATATGTTAACATACAATATCAATGTATACTTTAACCTTGAATAATTTATATAATCATTCTTATAATATATACAGGCAAGTTAGGAGAATGGTCTCTATATATTTACATATATATATATATATATATATATATATATATATATATATATATATATATATATATACACATATGTACATACACAAATTCATACAAACACAAATTCATAAATTGAATACAAAACAGGAATATAAACAGTTATGGTTTAGCAGTTTCCTCCCTGTACCTTGTGAGAATTGTGTCTTTATACCTCTTTTTGAATAGTTTGATGTTTGGACATCCCTTTAGCTCCTCACTCACATTGTTCCAGATCTTCACCCCACAAACAGAAACACAAAAACTTCTCTTTGTTGTGCGCACCCTAACATTAGTGAATATAAATGAACCACGTAAATTATAATTCCCTTGTCTTTCATTGAACAATATCTGAATATTCCCAGGTAATTGAACGTTTTTTGCCTTAAACATGATTTGTGCAATTTGGAATTCAACAAGATCTGACAGTTTTAATAATTTTAGCTCTAAGAATAATGGGTTTGTATGATCCCTATAGCCGACATTTTTAATAAGTCTTATTGCTCTTTTTTGTAAAATAAATAGGGATTGTGTTGTAGTTTTATAATTACTGCCCCAAACCTCTGCACAGTAACTTAAATAAGGTAACACCAATGAACAGTAAACAATATAGAGGGAATTTTGATCAAGAATGTGTTTTGTCTTGTTTAATATTGTAATACTTCTTGAGACTTTGGAATGAATATGTTTGATCTGTGGTTTCCAGCTCAGTTTCTCATCAATTGTGATTCCAAGGAATTTATGTTCTTTAACTCTCTCAATGAAAATCCCATCTATCTTAATGCTAGTGTATTGCTATTTCCAAATATGATTAATGTTGTTTTATTCAAGTTTAATTAACTTATTACTGTTTAGCCATAACTTTAGTTTGCAGATTTCAGCTGTGATCTCTTCCAATAGTAGCTGTACATTGTCCCTAGAACAAAATATATAGTGTCATCAGCAAACAAAACAAACTTGAGTACTGTCGATACATTGCATATTTCCTTAATATACATAATAAATAGTTTCGGCCCCAATACTGACCCCTGGGGGACACCGCATGTAATGTCCAAATATGAAGAACAACACTCTCCCAGCTTCACAAACTGTTGCCTGTTGGTTAAATAACTCCTTACCCATTCCAAAACTACACCCCTGATTCCATAACGTTCCAGTTTCTTTATTAATACGTCATGATTAATTGTGTCAAATGCTTTTTTTAGGTCAATGAATATTCCAATGGCATGTTTCTTTTGATCAATTGAGCTAGTAATTTCTTCAAGTGAGTCTATTAAAGCCATCGATGTTGATCTATTGGCTCTGAATCCGTATTGACTTTCGGTGAGAAGTTTGTGTTTTTCTATGAAATTGTCCAGTCTGTTATTGAAAAGCTTTTCAAGAATTTTTGAGAATTGTGGTAGAAGTGAGACAGGTCTATAGTTTGTGAAGTGATGTTTGTTCCCAGCTTTAAACAAAGGTGTGACTTTTGCTATTTTAATTTTGTTAGGAAATGCACCAGTTTGGAATGATAAGTTACATATGTGTGTGAATGGTTTTGAAATAACATCTATAACCTTTTTTAATCAGTCATGTCAATGTCATCACAATCGGTAGATTTTTTGTTTTTACATTTCGTTACAATATCAACTACTTCTCTTTCATCCACTGCTGTGAGGAACATTGAGAAAGGATTAAGTTTTATTAAGTTTTCCAGCTTTTTTTCTGATGTTCCTCCATCAGGGATTTTGCCTGCTAATTCAGGTCCAACATTTACAAAGAAATCATTGAAACTGTTGGATACAACATCCATATTTTCCTCTTCCTTATCCTTGTCAATGAAGTATGTGGGATAGCTCCTTTTTCTAGACCCATTTTTTATAATACTATTCAGTATGCTCCATATTCCTTTAATGTTGTTTTTATTTTTGTCTAGTAATTTCCGATAGTATTCACTTTTGCAGGTCCTTATTATAATTGTTAATTTATTTTTATATTTTTTATATCTTTTGTTTTATTTCTCATGAAATCTCTATACAATGAATTTTTCTTTTTACAAGCATTTTGTAAACCCCCTGTGATCCATGGACATTCTACATTTTTCATTTTTCTACTGTATTTGACAATTGGGCAGTATGTATTATATAATGATAAAAACATTCTCAGGAATTGATCATATGCACTGTCAATATTGTGTTCTTTGTATAAATCATCCCATCTTTGTGCCAGTAAAGCATTTTTTAAAGCGTTCATTGCTTCCTCTGATCTAACTCGTCTGTATTGAGTAGCATTGTCCGGCATGTTATTACTGTAGTTTTTGTCATAAACTGCAAATACTGGTAGGTAGTCACTTATATCATTTATTAAGAGTCCACTTACTGTATTGTTTTCTATGTCATTTGTGAATATATTGTCTATGAGAGTAGCACAGTGCAATGTGATTCTGCTGGGTCTAGTCATTTTTGGATATAAACTCATACTGTACATTGTGTTGATAAATTCTTCTGTCATGCTGTGATTATTTGGATTTAGAAGGTCAATATTGAAGTCACCACAAATGAAAACTGTTTTCTTAATCACTTTTGAGAATATTTCCTCCATCCAGTCCTTGAAAATCTCAATACTAGAGCCGGGTGCTCTATATATACAACTGATGATTACATTTTTCGTTTTTTCTTTCCAGATTTCAATCGTGATACATTCCAATACATTATCAATCACTGTTGACATATAATTCATCACCTTAAATTGTAAAGTATTGTCCACATACAAGGCTACTCCTCCTCCACCCTTGTTTTGTCTATTTTATGTATTCATAGCCCTCCAGCTCAAAGTCTATGCCTTTGTCCTCCGTGATCCAAGTTTCATCAGATTATATAGAACATTTCAGTCAAACTGGTCTAGCCAAAACCAATACTTTGTCATTTTAGTATATATAAATAAATAAGATTATATCTTGTCCTTATTTGATGAAAAACACCGGTTGAATGATTAAAAATGCAGCTTTGCAGAGAGTATCTGGTCAGGTTTGTGGTGTTTTTACCAGCTGTGTTATGGCCACATTGCTTCCCTTCTGATAAAACAATGCATTCGCTTTTTTTCTCCTCCTCATTGTAGCGAAAATGGGCCCAAATATCACATCGTTTCTTTCTCCCAAGCAGTGGTGGATTTAGACTTTTTCCATGTCAGTCATTTTGACGGACAGGATCGTAACATTTCCGTCATAATCCATTATTATCCGTCGAGTGCACAATTTATCAATCACTCGCGCTGATGGGGGGGTATTCGGTTAACGCGAATGCGACCACTGCTCCCAAGCCCTGTTGTTGCCATTTTATTTTCTGTTAAATAAGGTTAGTTAGACCATGAGTTAGACCTGAGTCTTCCTGACATTTCACAGTGTGCCGCTGCCCGGTGTAATTCAAATCTACCGCCGCGCGCAGCACAGACACACAGCTGCTGCACTGCCGCAGCACCGGAAATGGAACTGCTGGGAGAAAAACTGACTATCAGAGGTGTAACGTTATCTTTGATAATATTTCGTCTCCTCATTTTTCATCAATGAGAGTAAAGAGAGATTTTGGCATAGTTTTTATTTAGTAAACTACATTTTCGTCTCGTCACTTTTCATCAACGATATTGCATGATGATTTTGTTACAGTTATTGTTTACTGCCGTCGGTGCCGTCTCGTCATCGTCTCATTTTCGTCATGGAAAAAAAGGTCGTTGACGAACATATTTCATCATAGTTTTAGTCGAAATTAACACTAGAACACAGGTTACTTCAATAATCAATAATCCCCCTTTTGATCTCATCTCAAGAGATCAACTTACACAAGGCATTCGAAACTGTCACAGTCTGCTTTCTCACTCACCTATTTTCTGCATTAACATTCCTTAGTCACCTGGTAGTCACACCCTGTCTCTCTCTCTCACTCTGTTACACCCATCAGCTCCATTAGTATTTAGGCCCACTTCACTTTCACCTCAGTGCCAGATCGTACTTTGCAGCATGCCAGTCTTTCCCGCATTACCCTTCAGATTGCTCTCCCGGTTTCGACCCTGCCTGTCCTGACCAGCCTGCCTCGCCTGCTCCCTGACCCGTTCTGTACCTGCGACTCCCGTCCTGCTGTCTCCTGGAACCCTTGCCTGTCCCCGACCAGCCCTTTGCCTACTATCTGCCGTGTTGTCTCCTACCAGCCTATTGCCTTCAATAAAGCTGGTTACCGACTATCTCTGGTTTCCCGTGTTCTGCACTTTGGTCCTCAGCTCGTTTGTGACAGAAACATAACTACTGTCATTCTTTTCCACTGTCTCTGTCCCCCAACATTATACAAATCCATCAGAAACTGGGATTTAGAGCACTTTAAACATTTGGGAACAGCCCATTATAACAACTTCTTATGACAGTGGAGAAAGACCAAAATATGTTAAAAAACTGCGTCCTTGTCTGCTGAGCCATCATACTCATCCTCTCCCTCCGAGCCATAAGCCAACAGGGGCATTTGGTACGGAGGGGGAGGGGCAGCTTTTCCTTTAATGGTGGAACTGATGAATCTGATCAGAGAGAAGTAGACTCCTCTGCTTCCTCGTGATGTCCCCCAGCCTGCTGACTGCGGCTTCTGGGCCACCTGCTGGATGGATGTCCTCAGGATCCTGCTCCTCCTGTCCACTGATGGCTGCTTCCGGGTCGAGTCCTAGACGAGGGCCAAGTCCGTCCTGATGTCGTCCAAGGTCCTAGCCGGAGGTTTCCCCGCCGCACACTGGCTCCAGTGGTACCAGTTGTCCCCCTTTCCTTCTAGGCGGACAGCATGGGATGTCCTCTGGGTGACTCAGTAGGGGCCGGAGAACCTAGGGTTGAGCCACGTAGGCCTGATGACCTTCAGCCAGACAAACTCCGCTGTGTTGGCCTCATGTTTCTCGGGTCCCCCTTTGGCGTCAGCAACCTTTGTGGAGAAGTCTGATACCCACCCCTCAAGTTGCTGGAAATAAGGTTTCGAACTCATGACCTCTACTTCCTTTCCTACGCTCAGGGCTCCTGGGCCCGGGAACTGATGGCCATGGGTCAGCTCAAATGGGGAGAAACCTGTCCCTCGGTTAATAGAGCTCCTGATTAACATAAGGACCAGAGGCAAGGCGTCTAACCATTTCATGCCTGTCTCCTCACATGCTTTGCTGAGTTTCTGTTTGATGTTCTGGTTCATCCTTTCTACCTTTCCCTGAGATTGGAGTGATAGACGGCTCCAAAACTGTGTCTTAGTCCTAATGACTGTTCCACTGTGCGTAGGTCATGGTTCTTGAAATGGCTGCCCTTGTCTGACCTCACTTTCCTAGGAAACCCATGTAGTGGAATGTAATGCATGACTAAGAACTTGATCACTGAGTCTGCATCCTCGTTATATCCCTGTTATAATTCAATCAATATTTAGAAACATGTCAACATTCATCAAACAGTATCTTATAGACATCATCATCATACCCACACTCCCCCTTTTTAAACATGAACTCATGTGTAACAAAATCCTGTATGGGAAGAAAACCTTCAGGTAATGATCGATTATAAGAAAATACCAAACATTATTCACATATGTACATCCATCATTTTCCACAGTAAACACTTCAGTGAAATGAAGTGTTTCTCTCCATCTTTCAGTCCTAAAAGAAACAGAATCTTCATTTTTTAGTTTGAGCTTCACATTTTGCAAACCGCCACTGCCTGTGGGAGAGAAATATCATCAAGTAGATTAGAAACGTGTCACAAATGCGGTTTTCCAATTTTGTGGAATTTTAGGAAACCTCTCATTTCCCACAGAGCCCCAGAATAATGTGTTAGTCCAAAAACATGCTCGATTAGTCATTGTTTAAAATCATGCAGTTACGCTGATCACATGCAGACATACACTCACACTCACACTGTCAGGTTGTAAAGTCAAGTTTGGTCAGATTTACCCCAGAGTCAGTCATTGACAGTGCTTCTCTCAAGTAACACTGTCGGTCAGGGTCAAAAGGTAATTTGGTCTCAGTCTTTTTGGCCATGTGTCGTGCTCTGCAGAGACTTTGATATTTCAGCATAGGCTAGTATCCTTTGTCTACACAAATCTGTCATATATGGAGCGCCATCATTTATTAATTCACAATTACAACTATACTTTTCCAGACATCTCTAACTTTTCATTGGGACAGCTGTTTCCCACATTCCCTGAAATGTGTTAGCCAAAAATGTCACTTCCTCATAGTACTACTACTGAGTTTATTAACACCTAATCTATATTAAAATGTCTAATAGATCTATTTCAGAAACTTGTGCATATAATTATTTTCTTGAGTCAAAACATTATTAGGATCTGTAAAGCTCTGCCATGTATTTCAGAACTCATTATATTCATTTATCTTCAATTCTGGTCTACTTAAAGAACAATGTTAACCTCTTTAACAGTGCGTGGAACCTTGGGTGTCGGAATATGTAACAATCACTCCTTCCTTTATCAAGGATTTAAAAACAGAAGTAATTTTATCAATGGTTTGTAGTTGAATTTAGGAATTATCACTTATGGTAGGTATGTTTTTACTCTTTAACATCTCTAAATGTCAATTAATTACTAATTAAATGGATGTCCATTAGGAGGTGGTGACACTTGTCTTTTAAACTCATAATCTGGTGCCGTGCGCTCCCTGTGAAGCTGCAAGTAAGATTAAAAACCACTGCAGGGTGGGTCGAGTGACCCCTTCTCCCTTTTGGTCAGCAAGAATATGCACCATTATAATGGGTGATTGAAGGCCCCACATTATTTCCAATGAAATTGCTTTTTCAAAATTAAATGTGCTGTTTTTATTTGTATTTTTATTAAACTCTACATTTTGGACGACAAACAACAGTTATTTCCTATAAAAAGTTCTCCTGTAGTAATATATGCCACAATGGTGAAACTAATACCTCAAATTGAAATACTATTATTTTCCTTAGAACTAGCTTTCCCTTCAACATGACCTATATAAATAAATATTTTTCTGATTTTATAGAGTGGTTACTAAAACTCTCCCTTTAAACTGTAGATTAATACTGTAACAAATTAAATCTCTACCAAATTCACACATGAATAAAAACTCTATAAGAATAATTTGTCCACATGATGAAAAGATTGAATAATCTGTTCTACTCTGTCTCTTGACTCCAAAACACCCACTGCTTAAAGTGTAGTGAATATTTCCATCATGTCTCCCCCTTTATCCCACAGTACCCTCAGTGTTTTAGGATTATTTCCTCATGGTGAATTATGATCGTGTTTTGATCTCCGGAGACTTCAATGTCCATGTGTGTTGTGAGTCCAAACCTCTGGTTAGGGACTTTTTAAATCTCCTTGATTCTTTTGGTCTTGTTCAGTCCGTGGCTGGCCCAACACACGAAAAAGGACACACTTTGGACTTGGTATTGTCGTTTGGACTGTCTGTATCTGTGGATGAAATATGTGCAGCAACGCGTATCTCAGACCATTTACCGGTTCTGTTTACAACCTCCATCCCTTCCGCAGGAGTCGAATCACGTGCCCCTGCGCGTCGTCTGCGTTCGATTAACCCCTTGACTGCCTCACAGTTCTCTGATGCTTTTAACGCTTCTCCTATCTGTAAATTAGATGTGAACTGTGCTTTTAATGCTGATGAGCTTCTCTCTATGTTTGACTTGACATGCACACCAATACTGGATTCTGTTGCTCCTTTTACGCTTAGACGCAACAAAGTTCTATCAGAACCGTGGCTCAATGACTGTACTCGTGCTCTCAGACGCGCTTGCAGGCGTGCTGAGAGAAGGTGGAAAAAGGATAAACTCCATGTCTCCCTGGAAATCCTTCGTGCTTCCCTCTCTGACTACCAGACGGCAGTCAAAGCAGCCAAAACAGAGCACATTTCTCTGTTCATCTCTAAAAACAGCCACAAACCTCAGGTTCTTTTTAATGTCCTCAACTCCATCATTAATCCCCGTGATGTTTCTTCTGTTGTGCCATCGCCTGCTCTCTGCGATAAGTTTCTTAAATTTTTTATTGGAAAAATATCTGCTCTTAGGCTAGCTCACACTAGTGCTACCCCCGATCCTGCTCCCTCTCTGTGCCCTGCTGTCCTCGACCACTTTGAGCCTATTTCCCTCTCTTCTCTCTCGGACATAGTGGAGCACCTGCGACCGACAAGCTGCTCCTCGGACAGCATTCCCTCACGCCTTCTCAAAGAGGTTTTCCATTCAGTTGGAGCAAGTATTTTATTACTTTTAAACACCTCTCTTACCTCAGGATGTGTCCCAGCTGCCTTTAAACATGCCGTGGTTACCCCACTACTTAAAAAGAAAAGTCTCGACCCCTCCACTCTCGCAAATTTTAGGCCCATCTCCCAGCTACCGTTTTTATCAAAAGCCCTGGAGCGCGTAGTCTACGCCCAGCTGCAGTCTTTTTTAATCCTTCATGGCATCCATGAAAAGTTTCAGTCTGGCTTCAAACCCATGCACAGCACTGAAACAGCCCTTTTAAGAGTTTTTAACGATCTGCTCCTAGCCGCCGACTCAGGTAGCCCAGCTGTCTTGGTGCTGTTGGACCTGACAGCTGCCTTCGACACCGTGGACCATGGCATCCTGCTGTCACGGCTTGAACAGTCCGCTGGCATCACAGGCTCTGCCCTCGCATGGTTCAGGTCCTACCTTAAGGACCGTAGCTTTTCAGTGCAGCTAGGTGCCTTCTCCTCTACCAAAGCCCCTCTTACCTGTGGGGTCCCCCAAGGCTCGATTCTGGGCCCCATCCTGTTCCTACTATACATACTGCCCCTAGGTTCTATTCTAACTAAACACAACATTCCCTTCCACTGCTACGCTGACGACGTCCAGATTTATCTCCCGCTCAAAGCAAACATAACACAGTCACTACAGCAGTTGATGGACTGCTTAACGGAGATCAAATCCTGGCTGAGCAACAACTTCCTGACTCTTAACGAGGGCAAGACGGAGGTCATCTTTTTTGGACCACAACCTCCAGCCTCTCAGGTTGATATTCTGGGCTCCCTCCAACTAAACATCCTCCCCTCGGTCATGAACCTTGGCGTGACCTTGACGAACACTTTTAAATTCGATAAGCAGGTCAGCAGCGTAGTCAAATCCTGCTTTTTTAAAATAAGACTATTGGCCAAAACCAAGTCCTATTTATCTTTTAAAGACATGGAAAGGGTCATCAACGCCTTTGTGACCTCGAGACTGGATTATTGCAACGCTCTGTATGTGGGTATGGACCACGCGTCAATTAAACGCCTGCAGCTGGTCCAAAATGCAGCTGCACGTTTGCTGACTGGACACAAAAAGCGCGACCACATCACCCCAATTCTGGCCTCACTACACTGGCTTCCAGTTCAGTTCAGAATTGATTTTAAAATCCTTTTATTTGTTTTTAAAGCTCTAAATGGGCTGGCTCCGGCCTATATAGTTGAACTCCTCCAGCGCTACACCCCAGCCAGAGCTTTAAGGTCTGCTGACCAGCTGCTGCTGGTAGTGCCGAAGACTAGGCTCAAAACACGAGGGCACCGAGCCTTCGCAGCAGCTGGCCCGAGGCTCTGGAACACTCTGCCCCTCCATGTGAGGTCGGCCCAGACCCTAGGGGTTTTTAAATCATATTTAAAAACTCACTTCTTCTCTCAGGCTTTCTAGCTAGAGCGGAGCACGACTACTGACACTTCCCTGTGTATTGTTTTTTATATTTGCTGTTGCTAAATGTCTGTCTTTTTTACAATTACACTGCAGTGAAATGTTTTTATTACATGTACAGCACTTTGGCTCGACCAAACATCGTTTTTAAATGTGCTTTATAAATAAAATTTGATTTGATTTGATTTGATTTTACTTTAATAGTTTCCGCTTTACTGCTATTTTTCTATTTTCACTTATTTATCAAGTCAATTCAATTTCTTTACATTTGGTTCTTTTTATTTGAATAAGTGTGTTTATGTGCAAACTCACTCATTCCGATTGATTCCCTTCCCCTCTCCTCTGGTCTATCTCGAGCCGTGACCCCGGCCTCCTCACATTCTGCTCGACCAACTCCTCTGACTCTGACTCCTCCCCCTTTGTCCATCAGCTCTTGAATCCATTCACTGTAACTCTTTGAGGCAGCCATCTGCCCAGTTACATCTGCAGCCCCCATCATGCCACTGTTCTTGTACTGCTTTGCATTTCATCTCCTCCTTTACAGTGTCTTTTCTGCTTTATGGAGCTTTGGTTCTGGCTGCCACAGGTGGAGATTGTTCTGGATGCAGTTCTTGTTGTTCTTGTTATTGTTGGTTCAGCTCTGGTTCTCTGTCTGGTCTATTGAGAAGAAGCAGTCTCCTGCTTGTGATAGGTCTTTGTTTGCTCAGGTGGATCGGGGTCTTAGCCGTCTGACAGGCAGAGAGAGAGAGTCCAGGTCTCGGGACGCATTACCTATAGAAATTCTAGCACACTGAGGTTAAATAAATCCCACCCTTTCCACTCTGTCTTTTTCTAATCATACTATCTGTCTTGGTTGTTAAATGCCAAAATTAATGTCTCCTAATGATATTACGAAAACTCCCTCTAAAAATTGCTTCATCCATTTCTACATATTTACCCAACATAACTCCTTCAGGAAACCATTTTCTCCTATAAATTGAAATACCTACATGATTCAAGCATCACATATTTCACACACTACGAAAGAACATCTCCATATTTTCTCCAATATTCTAAATCCCACTATTACTTAGAACAATAGTAAACCTGCAGAGCACACTAATCAGATCACAGTAATTCAATTTGACTCAAGTTTAGGCCTATGTCTACTTTCTATTATAATTATTAATATTATCACTTTTAGTGAACACTTACATGAATTATTGGTGGAAAAGTTTACAAAATGTAATCGTCATTACTAAAGCTAAAACCTAAAGAAATCATCACGGAACAGTTTTCTGTCCTTATCACCTAATTGTTTCAATAAAAACTAAAAAGCATTGTGAAAACTCCCACTCTTGTGAACATCTCAACACTTTATTCCATCTGAGCACGAATGTTTGACAGACACACCCTATTAACTTCTTAAGCCCGAAGGTTCCCCCAGTAGACCCCCCCCACAGTTTTTTTTTCGAGACTATGTCTCAGGGCTTCTTAACATTTATGAAACTATTAATGTTTCATACCCTTTTAAAGGTAAGAAACTCCGCTAACTGACAATAAGAACAATTTTTAGCTAAAAAAAACACAAGAGTAATACCAAGCCTTTGAATTAGCATTGAGCGAAAAAATGCTAACTAATGCTAACGCTTTTTACACAGAACTCACGGTAGAAATGCCCTTATTACTATCTTAACTGCACAAACAAGATATACGATTTAAAGCTGAGACTCCACAGATTCCACACATGTAATGTCATCACTGTAGGACCCCGAATTGCGGAGCTATCAGCCAGAAAAGAGAAAGTAAACAACATCTGGTTTAAAAAATATTACAATAATTTAGTCTTACCTTTTTTGATTTGTGATCAAAAGTTGTGTTCACCGGAATAAAAACGCCGCTCAAGGTTAATCCAATGTCTTTGTGTCACGTAGACATTTTTACTGATAATCCATCATCATATTTATGGCAATATACTGGGTATAAAGTTTTGCCGTCCCGGCTTGTACTTTCAGATATGCTTTGTTCGCTTCTCTATTACGTCCGCTATGGTAATGTTTACGTGGATTTGGGAACTGCCCATCGATTCTATTGGTTCTGATGGTTAAGAAAAAGGTGTAAATCACACGAATCGACCAATGGGTTCCAGAGATATAGTCATGCGTAAAGTATAAAGAATGCCAGCCAGTTTAAGTACATTACGCAGCCGACTTCATTTATTGTTTACTACGGAAGGAAGAAGGAAGCAGATAACGGAATTGCAGTTTTATTGCTTATGGATTATCAGAACATTTCAAAGGGGACACAGCCCCATTGGATATTAATTTATGGATTAACTTCATCATCGTTTTTATCGTTTTAATGCCACTGATTTAAAGAGACTCGTGGGCCTCTCTTGATATCTGGAAACTGCAACAAGACTTTCTGCCATTCAAATTTAACACCCTTCTTATATATCAGGTGACATAATAAAATGAATATACCAGAAATACGCTGTATTAAACTTTCTGCTATAACACTGCTTCAATAACAAGAAGCTGGAAATATGAGAAGTGAAACATTTGAAGTGAAACATTTGTATTGAGAGTAGTGGGAATGGGAGAGATGAGATATCCTTATTTGAACACAGCGTGACAGACATCTGGAAGACAGCAGAGTAAGATGGGTGTGTGTTCATTGCAGTGGCTATATACTGTACAATTACTGTTCTACTATACCTGTGTTTGTGTTTTATTGATTAGTGCGAATGCTGTTTATAGCATTCCACTATAGTGCTTCAAATCTTTATTCCCCTTATTTCAGACAATACTTTGGCTCTCCATAACTTCAGCTTATTTTCAGCTACAGAAACCATTCAAATATTAAACTATTCAGCCTATTCAGCAATTGATGAGAAACTTTCAACTTTTTCAAAATATTTCATACCTTTTTAAATATTCAGCTTTTTAAACTCTTTTTTAACATTGAAGTCAATGGGCAAATGCCTTCAAATCCTGTTCTCCTACACCTTGCGCCAAATGCTACTCCTTCCACATACTTTCAGCTAGACACTTCATTCAAACTCTCAAATGATCACAAGACCTTCAGCTATTCAAAATTGACTTTTCTTTTTGATATCTTTTAAACTTTTTAAGATATTGAATTTAGTTTGGAGCTTGGAAGAGAGGCCTTTTTCAGATTTTAACATTAGAGTGGATGGAGCAGCTCGTTAACTCTAGAGTGCTTTGATCTCAAAACAGAGTGGAGCAGTGCTTGAAAT